>JAQFZX010000512.1:0-55269 GCA_034682405.1 Hydroisotoma schaefferi | reverse complement strand
AAGTACAGGACTTTTGGACTTGCTGTGACTCTAGTTCCACTCTTGCTGCCTGATGCCTTGTCGTGCGTAATCTTGGCAAAGACTTGAAACAGCACTTCGAGAAGAAATGTAATTAAGGATTAAAGTCGATAGGAATCGTTTCATCATGCAACCATGAAAAACAGCTAAGAGAGAGATTTGAGGTGTTTTACCGAGCTGAGTGAGACCTCCTAGACAAAGACATAGAGCTCATGCATAGTCTATGTAGAGAGTTGAATCATGTTGATGTCGAGGCAAACGCGAATGCACAGAAACAAGGGTGGACACTACATTTATATTTTTTGCTGGATATATGTGGTACAATTTGCAGAATTGTCATATTGTCGAAGGAAGTTTGTTGAGGTTGAGATAATAAAACATGCAACTATTTCTGTACAGGAACTTGCAGACTTGCATACATTTACTTTTATCTTTATGAATATATCCAATGAACTTAGCTACTCTTGCTTAAATCTGGGAGGCTTATCTCCTCCAGTTTTACTTTCCGTTTGCCGTCTAATAGAAATGGAAATTGTGTGTGTTCTGTCTCTAGCAATTAGTTTGAAAGAGTGAAATTACTGAATGAGTAAAATGGAGTTAATTAAAGCTGATAAGTTAAATGGATTTTCGCTGTTTGGATGGATTAACATAAGGGACTTGGAACAAACCGTAGAAGCGTTGCTTTCAGTCGAAGTTTTACCCTGAGGTATCCTTTATTTGCAGTTGTAAGTTTGCTAACGCTGGCCAAGGACTACCTTACGGACTACTTTGTGAACTTTTCATGGAAGTTCCTGGTGAAAGCTTACTTTATCTGGGCAATTTTAATTTTACTATCTATTATTATCAACTGGAGCTGTAGCTGTAGTGAGATTATACCTATCACGGAGAAAGTAGTTGCTTGTTACAGTATTAAATGGCTTAAAGTTGCAACTCCATGTTTGAGAATTTGTACAGATTTTAGTAAGCTTTTCAGTTGTTGAAATGTACAAGAGGCTAACGGAATGAATCTCTTTTTAGACACAACATGAGATGGGTGGGAAGGCAGGATTAGATTTTATACCATACGTTCTTGCCTGTTACACGCCAGTTTGTTAAACTGAGTTTTACTTTTAAGTACTTTTGCTAAAAAGTAAAGTTATTAAACTTATAAAAGTCTTTATTGCTCTCGGGTGCGATTTCGATTTTTATAAAATAAAATAAAACAGCTAGAGAATAACTTTTAAAACATTCTTTCTGCCTAATTTGCAACAAAATGACTGTAAATCTTAACTTACTACTTAATTCATCAAACTCCAATATTCCAGGATACTGATAACACGGTTCGTAGCTTTAGAGACTTGCAGTGGCATACAGAGTAATAGCAAAGCGATCAAACCAGAGAGCTCAATATGAAAGTAACAATTCTGTGTTACCCTGTGCAGCTTGCGAGTTAAATTGAGATTATTACAGCTACCGTTCTCAGACCCTCCCCATTTGATTGCAGCTTGAGCCAAGTGAATGTGAATGATGAGAGAGATTATAATGAATCAGGCTTAACTGGGCTTTGTAAATCTGAACTTGCATTTAGGACGAAGGCGGAATTACAGAATATAATGGAGTCACAAACTGCACTACCGTCAACTCTACGATGAAAGCTAGGATAGAAAGTATAATAACAGAGAAAGAGTACAAACGTCGCACGTAATAAACGTAAGAAACCTACGGCAGTGGTTGGAAAACATTGGTTGGATGCATAGAGCGTTAATTAACAAAGGACACTGGAGACATACAAATTGCTGCTTTTGATTCCCACTCGCTCTCAGTTTGCTAGTCGCTGCGTTCCTTTTTCTCATAGTTTGATTCAATTTGAGTTATTTATTGCCACTTTACATCATCCCTGTTAGTTAGGCCGAACCGTGTAAGATGAGAAGCTCTAACTAAACCCTTTTATTTCCTAGCAATTAGTTTATTAAAACGGATAGAGGCTATTAAGCCTCCCGGAGACAGAGCGAGTTGGTGTCACTTCTTTCATCTAAAATGTATCTTTAAATTCGTTGAATATGATCTTTTTCATAGTCGTGTATTCCTGTAACTTTTTTATCTGCTTTGTGTAGACTGGAAGACATTTTCAAAGGAGTAAGAAATCTTCAGCCCAATAAATACGTCTCCAATCATCCTTAGAGCAATGCTCAGGGTCTACGTCTAATTGCCCTTTTTATTTAAAAAAGACCGTTGAAAAACAACTTGGCTGAATTCTTCAAACTATTTTTTTTGCCTTATATCGTTAGTTAAGCATTGCATTCCTTCACTGATTCGGGAACATGGTGAGAATAGCCGTGAAAGTGCATGTAATGCTAAATTGTTTCTGTGACAGTTTTGTATAACTATAGTACTCAGAAAATAAGCCAGAGGAATTCCTCTCTAAGCCCGTTTGTCAACCTGTCGAAAGAAGTGTGGAACTTATGATAAGTCTTTTTTATGTCTGCTGCTGCTTAATTGTACCGAACTGACACTTTAGAGAATACTGTTACATCCAACTGCAAATATTACAATAGGTTAAGCATACACTCTCTCTCTGAACCTGCATTGAATGTAACCATGCAAAAATAGAACCTGTAGGGTTTTTTACACTGGAGGATTTCTCCGAAATCTTCTTGAAGGAGAAAAAACGCCGCAGAGAAAAAGTTTCATGGTTGTGGTGTATTTACACAGCTAAGATTAGTTTTTGAGTAATGAGCCCTAGTTTTCAACAAGTTTGATTGCCTTAATATTATTTTGGGAATGGTTAGCTCTTTATAAAAGTGCTAAACAAAGTTATCAAAACTTTGCAGGATTTTATTAAACTTTCCTAGGATATTTCTTTTCTTACTATCTTGGTACAAAAACGTAGATATATTGAGGTTGGATGAAGTAACGTGCCTCTCGGTCTCGCCTCTGCCTATTTATATTATTAAAGCGTGTTTTAGTGCCGATGTAAACCAAGGTTTAGTACCGTACAGGGAGCAACTTGCTGAAACTTATACGGATACTAAATTTGTCCCAACATTTTTGGGGCTGCAATAACAGTAAACTAAAGAAAGTTTGTCCTAACAATCTTCCTAAATTTTTATTACATCTCAGCCTGGCAATTTGTATCTGCCAAAATACCTAAGCTCGTTGGAGTTGCAAAAATGTATTGTCAATCCATCGCATCGTGGCATTTTCTGTTATCTCGTTTTACAGAGCCTTGGACTACATAAACCCCAGTTTTGTAATTATGTTTCTTGAAAATATCACCTCAGTACAAGATCTAGATGCTCGCCTCGCATACATATTCATCTTATCAAATTGTTTAAAAAAAATTTCCATAGCTGTCTTAACTGAAATACTTAGTGTTAATTATAGTAAATACAAATAATAATGTAAAAATGTGAACGACAAAATAGTCCACGGTTCATAGTAAATAAAATATATTTCTAGCGTTCGAACGGGTGGTTCTGAGAGTATCTCTAAATTCAATTCAAAACGCCTACTTATACATCAAATCAAGTAGTACGAGACAGGAATATCATCGGATGACTGGATTGAAGTTCAACTTGATTACAATTCATGTCAGATTCATGCAAGTTCGTTTTGTCATTTGATCGTTCCTGCGTGCACTCCCATGCCATACTATATCTTCAGACTTCCTTCCTTTACTCTGAACTCGGGATATTATTCTACGATTTGCGTCAAATAGGGTTGCAGTAAAGTATGCAGCAGTGTGTTTTTTCTTAACGGTAGAGAAACTCGAAAGCCCATTTCCCATTCGGAACCTCGGCCTTCTATAGTATCATCCTTCTACATTTAAGATTCATTCTAAGGTTATGCGCCTACTTAAGGTTTCAAAAATTGTTTTATGCAAAACGCAATCAAAGCTGTAAGGACAGCCGGTAATGGGGATGGCAGTGTCAGAACCTATAAGTTTAAAACTTGTAACAAGTGCAATCTCCGGTTAGAGTCGCCTTCCTAGAAACTTCTCAGCCTGCCTGGTGCAACATAAACATGCAACTGACTACCCCCACTATCCAAACGACCGTGGAATAATTCATTGCTCATTCATCGGCGTCTTCATTTTGTCTTTTTAAGCTCTAAAGAAGAAATTACCCTACCAATACCACCATCTCCAACCCTCATCGGTCCTTAAAAGAAGGCAGAAAGAATGGGAAAAGTCTCGTAGTCAAAATACTTAATGAGGAGTCTTTGATTTCTCCAAACTAACATAGAGATTCTTTTAACCGAGACCAGCAAGACACAAACGAAGCAATAGTAGTAGTATTATAAGAAGTAGCAGTAGTAGTCGTAGTAAACAAAATATAAGGATGAAGGAGAGTATTAAACGACAGAGAGCAAGAGGGGAACATTCGTCTCGTTCCATCTCCTTTTTGAACTTATCTTGCGTTTTTTGGCATTTCTTTGATTAATTCCCAACGCGTAGAGCGGATTGCTACTCCGGTACTTGTATGATGTATTTTTTTATATTCTTAGCAGCTTACTTTGCCTGGCTCTGTTTCTATGATGCAGTTTTTTAAATCATTATGCATGTGGAATATTTATCATCTAACCTTCCTTTCCCTTCTGGCTTTGTGTTCATCATTACTTCAAATTATTTGGTTCTCTGTGTTTGACAAGTAAACCTTTTTATTATTTTGTCCCTGTCTGTTCTTTTTATATTTTTAAGGCTTGAGCCAAGCTACTGATAATCAAGAGGGTAATATTCTAATTTTTTGTGGCTGTAATCTGCTAAATGCTAATCATCTATGATTGCAGAGAGCTAGTTAATTTAATTTAATTTAATTTAATGTTGGTTTGTCAATGTATCTTTATTAACAGGTTTCCTGCCTCACTGCACTTTTCTATTCAGAATCAGATAAAGAAATGACGCTAGTTTCTCAGTCGCTTAATAAAAGTTATTGGAGTGTCAGTTTTTTAGGTTGCTTGTCATGCCTGATCTCAATGCAACAAGACTCAACTCAACTAATACTTGACAATATGCCTGGATTTGCTGATTTGACTGCTAACAAATAGTATCCAACCTATTTTGGCCTATATATTCAGTTATGGTTGATGTTCATGAGAAAACTAGATAAGCTTTTTGTAATAAATAAAGTAGCAATGTATCATTTCCTCCAGATACGAATATCTAATCATGGTCTGAGAGTCGTAAAACTTGTATTGTGTAAGCCCATTTGGAGGGATCTGGAAACGGGGGAAATGACCTCATCGACGTCATCTCATCATCATTATCCCATGAACATCTCATCACACAAGTAAGCATATAGCTATTTATAAATCTACTATGAAACCACGCAAGGACATAAATTAACTCGATTAGCAGAAATACTTCTATGAGATTTTGCGGTAGCTACACCAAATACGTACTTGTCACGATGCCTAATGTAATGGATTAAAAGGATACTTCAAATAATTGATGACCGAGCAATAATAGTTATATCCTCAGTTTTTAGTCGTTAGTCTCACGGAATGCATTAGTTGATGATAGTAATTACAACAATTTCAGGCAAAAGATAGATTACCCATCAGCACAAAATGTACCTCTTCCCAAATAGCATGGAGAACTTTCATGGTGAATAACGATTTCGCAAAGTGAACAATCCAACTTAACGAAAGCAACCTTCTCAAAAGCGTATTACTCCAGAGACCACTAATTTATAGAAATGCGTGTAGAACACTCACTTCTACTGCACACTGAACTGAATGCTACGCTGCCATGTACGCTTGAATCAATTGTGTAGACCTGAAGTCCAAAACACATCTACCTACAGACTCTTCTACAACTGAACAATATTTCACGTACTCATAGACTATTTTAACGAAGGTCTAATTAGGGACAATAGTCAAGATGACTTTATCAGATGAATCGTTTTAAACTGACAACCACGCCCAAATATAGGCATTCGATTTGTTATGTGGGAGTTTGTAGCTTGTTTGTTTCATATGAAAATGCCAATTACCAACTCGGAATGTCAATGCATGACCGCCACTTAGCACTTGCACAGTACCATTTAAGGTTAAATTAACTCAGTACATAGGCTTGTTTATTGGACAAGCTGTCCGCGATTTTTCATAAGTCCTTGGTAAATGAACAGAATATTTGACTAAATGTGTGTGTGTGTGAACAAGCAAACCATTTGCTGACTTTGGACGGCTTGATCTTGATGTTAATGCAACAAAAAGAAAAGGCTTCAGTTTACGAAAAAATAAGACATTCACCCTCTATTTTTAATCGAGAGAATGTAAGTTGACTTGAAGGAATAATGACGGACTTAAAATTCTAATATTGAAACATAAAATTGAAATGTGAATTCAGCTGTCTCGTTTGTGAGCTATACCCTCGAGACAGTCTCGCTCTAAAAATTAGGCATTTATTTTTTTTATTCACAAACGCCAATATTATTTAGATACGTCTTCTGCTACGTGTTCAGCAAGAAAACCTACATTTATTTTGGCTTAGTTTCATGTTGTATGAGTAGTAAGAAACCTTCAAAGCGGAAGTTTTGCATAGCAAGACGTTATAATATTTACAAGACGTGTCATGCTACCAATAATAACTAGACGCGTAGTTCACCTCAGACTGAGCGATTCTTTGGACGATTAAGAACCTAAAGTTCCCAAGTTCCCATCAAATCCTATCATTCTTGTGCCTCAGCTCCT
Source organism: Hydroisotoma schaefferi (assembly GCA_034682405.1). Lineage (NCBI taxonomy): Eukaryota > Metazoa > Arthropoda > Collembola > Entomobryomorpha > Isotomidae > Hydroisotoma > Hydroisotoma schaefferi. Next base: position 48,579 of record JAQFZX010000512.1, on the reverse strand, counting down.
CTCTTGACGTTAATTCAGCGCAAGTAGTATTCGTTATTAATGAGGAAGATGAACGTACACCTTCTCTCACGGATTACCTTCCAGTTCCACATCTTGTTCTTGTTCATGCATAATTAAACATAGCAGGTTTTGGTATCTTACTCTCTGCTTAAAATGTAATATTAAAACTGGCAGCAACCACTCTAGTGACTTGCAGCACGGTCGCATTGGCATCCTTATGAGTTTCATTCCTAAATGCTTTTAAATTGTCTCTTTCGAAAATGCCCTAGCATACCGTCATCTTCTTATAATCCTATTTCACAACCTTACTGATCTGTAAAATAATAATTTTGCGGTCCAGGTTGCCTTTAAGCAGCATGTCATTGCACGAATGCTTTCAGGAATGTAAAACAAACAATCCTGCGTCTGTATCTGAGCTGTAGCTGTAGCTCCAGATCTTAAACCTTAGGGTAGATCAACCTTCATTTGAAGTACAGGAACAATAATTAAATTAGCCTTTGGAAGGAATTCCCATTCAATCTGTTTCCAACCGAACTCCTTTGAAACTTTGTGCATGTAATAAGATCAGTCAGTCAACCCCCAGTAAACCCAAGTTGCCCACAAACTAATGCATTATTGCTTTCATTGCGTTCCAAATCCCAAAGTATTTATTTATCTTGCTAAAGGTAAACCAATGAATGTGTATGTTTAGCCTGTCTATAATCTCTAGACAGACTCCCCATTGAAAATCCGGTATTATCCGTCGACAACTTCCACAGTATTTCTTATGCTTATCCTACTTACTGAATACCAACAGCGAGAGGCTTATAGAATCTAAACTATGAGCTACAGCTAGAAACAACTTGAGAATTGCCGTATTTCCGGTTTACTCTCCCCCCTGGAAAAACTCCCCCTATCCTTTTCACGTTAAATATTTAAATTCGCCCTATCTTACACATGTTAACAGTTTTCTCAATTTTTCCATCGAAACAATAACTCCCCAGGGGAGTAATTTCTGGAAATAAGGTAACAGGCTGAGGCAAGAAAATAATGTATGCTTGACTTACCTAAGTCTAAGAACCGTTTGATCCAGTAGACGCTTCGCTTGGAAATAAATGGATTCGGGACCAAGTGGTGCAAAACCTTGAGCAGTTATCCACTAGTTTTTGGCCAAATTTCTTTTTCTACATCATTTTTTTTCCCAAGACGAAGATAAACGTTGGTTCTCCTCGATATGCAAACGGTGTGATAGTTTATTTTATTTTTTTCAGTTCGACAGAATTCACTAGGGTACAATAGCTGCGAAAATGTTTTTCGTCCTGATTCACAGTTTTTTCCACTACATCTGCCTGCCACAGATGAGAAATGGTTTTTTTTAGAAAATTGCAAAAGGGAAACCTTTTTTGTTCGATTCCCTGTCGATCTGTGTCAAGTCAGGTACGGCCTGAAAACATGTTCAATCCTGGCCATGCCTGACGTGACTCCGTTTGGCCAGAGAGACCCAGAGTTACCCACTTTACTTTTCAAGGATTTCCTGTGAATTGCATACGTTACTACAAATACGAATACGGTTATCCGAACATCCCTTCTCGAACCAGTCTTTTACTAACTATTATTCCTTATTTTATGGAATGGTAAGAAGCACTAGACTAGGACATTAGTGGAACCGGTGCGGTCTTTTTTTCCATTATATTCAATCCAATGGAAGTCTGCAATGGTGAATAAAAAATGGGAGTAGAATGGGTTGAATTGCTTACGACTTAGAACCATTTGGGAGTTGGGACTTCTTGGATTGTAAAAGTATCTCCTGAAGTAGATCAGATCTGATTCGAGAGTAGCTTAAATGTACCGAGAATGGTCAGTGGATTTAGTCTAAATCCTATTATTGTTGTAGAGAGTTTTTAACCATTGGCGATTTATAATATGCTTTGCACTGTTTGCACTGACTTGGGATATTTGCACCATGTACTAGTAGAATTGTGATTGTGATTGCGAACACAACCCAAGTCCATTTGAGAGTCTATTGGCTATTCAATCGAGCTTTTAAATATTGTCTTGTATTACCTTCTTACTTCCTTATAAGATCGTGGGTGTATTTTTCAGTAGAAGAATGGTCCAAGGTGCACATAAGCACTGATTGACAAAAGATTTCTGCTCTTATGGCTGTATTTATTTCTTTGTGTGTTTAGTACGCGTATTATTATTATTATCTGGGATATTATTAGAAGCAGTAACGGCAGTAAATAGTGAAGTTGAGATGCACTAAGCCATTTGCTTCTTGGTCGTTATTTTTTCATAAAGACTGCTTGGAAACCTTCTCAAGACAGGTTAAATCCGCATTTTATATCCCTTTATTTATTTCCACCGAAATAAAAGGGCTTTTCAGTTCTGCATTAGACCTTCCTTCCCAAAGGATAAGACTAACCAAGGCAGTGGACTGTTCTCAAATAATATACCTAAGATCAAATGTCAAGCCAGATCACAACAATGACGAGGATGAATGGAGTGGGATTCTGACATGGAATTATCGACTGTCAGGTGAAAGCTACGGTTTTGCTCTCTCGGTGGGAAAAATGTAGAGAAAGTTCTTGCAATAATAATAAGACATACCTCCTACACTCTAAATACCAAGTACCCACCCACCGTATCTCTAGTTGGTAGAAAACTAGCTAAATCGTGCACTTTAGTTAAAAGTTACATCAACATCCGACCCAAGTATACTTACTATTAAAGCAGTAGTAGGAAGGTCTAAAATCGAACTATTACTGCATCAAAGCTCCTCACTCAATAGTTGTAGGTAGTGCCAAGGAGTAAAAATGTCTTGAAGCTCATGAAAAGAAACATACGACCCGGTTGATAAGCTTAAGATGTATGCGAGCTTAAGTGGATAAGTAAACGGAAACAGTCTCCATGCTGGCTGGCCTGGCTGATCTCCAGATAGTATATGATTATATTATTATTATTACAGCATGGAGAAAAGTTACGACGTTACGTCTTAATGTTATGCCGTATGGTGGTAGGTTTCTGTTATTTCACAGTAAATAAAATGAACTGGTCTGCTAATGCAGTCGCTTTATTCAACACCACGAAAGTACGACTTTCCAGGGTGACAGCCACGCTGCCACTACTACGGAATGAACTTGAGACAGGAAGAAAGTGTATACACATGAAATATACAAGTACCGTAAAGCTTGGTTGGCTCGTTCTGGTGTGGATTACCTTATGTGTCGAACACTTACACAGAACTGCAAACACTTTTCTGGAAAGAGAAAGCTGAGATTTTGAGACCGGAGTAAAATTTCCCTTTGATTATTATTATACAGTCAGAGTGTATTTTTTACAGTTGTAGTCAGACTAACTCACTCTTCCTCGAGATAGTCTGTACGGTGTACAATAGTATAATGTATTCAGTCTCGGTCTCGGTGGCTAGGGAACTCTTGGAATAATTTGTTTCTCTTTAGCTTTCCATGAGCAGTTTCCCTTCCAATGAGAAGGAATTGAAACACACCCAGTTGGTATCTATTAACGGAAGAACTCCTAGTCCCAATCCTAAAGTTAGAGTTTGCTAGAAGAAAGAAGTAATGCTTTTATAATAAAAGCTTCTAAAGAGTTTTATATCTGTCTATCCCTTAACCAATATAGATTAGGCAGTTCAAGGTAGCAAGAAATACTTGCGCTTGAAGTAAATTTATCGTACAAAAAGTCTACACACACAAGCCTTACATTCTTTATTTAGTGAGATCACGTTGCTTTGTGTTCTCTTGGCTTTTACTTAAAGGAAGCTGAACTGAAATCCATTTAAACCGTGAGCCATAAGTTTTCTGCTCAAGTAGGTCCACAAACAAGACTACTGCCGGCCAGCAGTCTATTAACTTGTGTATATGTTTGCATTACACTTTACAGCCAGTTAAGTTCAGCAAGTCAGTCAAGGGAAATGGAAGAATATGTTGCGATTCTGCTGAAGACACGAAGTTGATAAAAATTCTAGGTCTTGATACATCAGCATGAAGTCCATTTGCAGATCACGAACAGGGATGGGTGATCAAGAAAAGATTTATACGAGAATATAACAGCTACACGCACTCTACATGGATTTAGAGTAACACGCAGGAAACGTTTAAATAGTACTTGTACTTGTAATAAAGTTGGCTTAGACAGACGCGGAGTCTTTAGAAACAAATTATCTATGCTGTGCCTACTCCACTGTAATATATATTAGAGGGATACTGGTACGATAAGAGATTTAGCTTACATTTGTTTGATGAATCTTATCAGCAGGGTAGATCCAAAGTTTATCCATTTGCTTTGAAAATTGAAATTGAATTCAGCAAGACATAACAACTAAACAACTACATAGACGACGAAGATTGAATCCTTGTTGCTCCTGTCAGACCTTTTAGTAAGGAATCTCTTTTGTAACAACTGCTTTTCTTAAGATTTAGTTTAGATTTATATTTGTACCCTATCATTCATACTCTCATAGAAGACGTAGACTTTGCGTATAATACAAACTAAAAGTTGCAATAAGAGCCAAGCAGGCGGTCGTCGTAAAGTTTCTCTTCACTTTGCTTTGAATGGAATAAAATGAGCAGTGACAGTTTCCTTGTGTTGGGCTGTAGTTATTCTGTTGTTGTTGTTAGCTGCTTAACTTGGTTACAATGTACAGAATATGTATAGCTTTTACTCTGTGAGCCTTTCCTTTTATATTACAAACCGGGTAGTAATAAAGCTGAGATTTTTTTTTAACTTTTAAACTTACGGCTTCTTGGTGCTTAGATGAAAGGCTCAAAAATTAGAATCTTTGTAGAAAAATCCAAGTGTGACTTACAGAATATTTCGCAAGAAGATATATAGACAGAGAGCTGGCTGGCAAAAAGTTCTTAGAGATTCGGCGAAATGTCACGTTTTATCTATTTTTTGCTTCTTTGAAGATTTTCTCTTTGAATTTATGAGCTGACCCTCTAAGCTTACGGCTTTAAAATTCTTAGCACTACTCAAAATGATGTTGAAGGTGAATAGTTATAGTTGTTATGCTGAGGTAGTAGAAATGCCGTGTAAATCCCATCCGCGTAGGAGAGAAAGGTATGGAACGTGTCTCCGCAAAAGAGAGACTGAAGAATCTCTCCGGTGCCGAATTCGGTGGAGTAAGCTCATGCTTCCAGGATCGATCGGGATTTTAATCTAACCTAGGAACATGCGCTCCGAACCGGGTAGTCTAACTAAAGTAACCGGGTAGTCTGCATCGTTCCCTTTTAAAAAATATGAGTACCTAGCTGCCTATACCTACTCGTTTGCCTGCCTGTAACGTTCAATGGGAATTTGAACAAGTTTGCTTGTTTTTATTTCTCTTTTGTTAGTTCCCATTTCTCTCTTTAAAAGTTTCTGCTAAAGTCGGATAAAACGGGATTGGATTTTCGGGAAGGAAGATCACAAGGACATAGACAGAAACATCGGATAATACTTTCCTAGTACCCAGTTTGACTCCCTGTTCTCCCCATGAAGAGAAGGCTCAGCATAAGTCTGTATTTTTTAAAGAGACTCCTCGTTTGTCTTTCGCCCTGTCGTTACTCGCTTGTTTAGGGTTGTTAAAGCTGTCTTCAAAGTGAATATGTTTGATGTTGCTTCATTTTCTTATTTATTTACTCACCTATTTGTACACAGGGTGGATGAAGGGTAGAAAGAACCAAGATATGACAGTTTCAGTTTGGTATTTTAGACGAGACAGCTAAGCAGGGTGTGGATGAGTACAGTAAACTTTGAACTCGACTGAATGATGGCTTACAAAGTTGCGTCAGAAAGTAAAACATACTAATATTCAATGCGGCAAAAAGTGACCTGCTTATAAACTAAGTGGGCTTTATTTGGAAAGATAAATGCTTTATTAATGATCTTTCACGAAGATTAACTGACTTCTCATTATTTTTACTTAATGCTTGCTCTACTCCTCTGACATTGTGACAGTTCCTATTAAAGGGGAGAGTCTCTCAGTCTCGGTCCACTTTTGCAGAAGATAAGTAGATGGTGGACGAACGGTATGGGAAGGGTAAGGCTAAGAGACCATCATAGATATAAATGCATGTAATAAAGGGTAACACTTGAGTTTTAGAGGAAACGAGGCATGAAATGTCATTTGTCTTCGGAACAGCATTTCCTTCATAATATTTGTGTTCTTCCAAAAAAATAGGGAGAGCCAAGAAAAGACATACAAGGCAAAACTTTTAATACTTAAAATATGCTTTATGTAATGGTAGATAGCTAGATTGAGACGTAAAACTCATTCTGCTTGACTGTACACTAATAACTGCAAGCAAACACTGCATACGGTCGTGAGGGAGGGAGTCGTTTGGGCAACACTTTTCTCCTTAATTTTTGAACTTTTATGGCTAATTCCACTTCAAAGATAGACTATACAGACATGTCAGAGCTGTGTCTAGTACTTAGGGCTATCTAAATGGTAATTTTGTTATGTTATTGCATTAAAGACAACTGAAGATTAGAAATTCTTCTTTCTTGGTTGTAAGCGTACGTTAGCATACCCTACTATCTATATTTGTGGACAAGAATGGAGAAATGATTTATCCATGGGTTGCTGGTATTTATTCTTTCATCCTCTCAAGATGTGTAATAGAATGAATGAAGCTAAGAAAGTTGCAGCTGAGACCCTGAGATAGTGGCTTTAGCCAGAGAGACCGAATTCCAATTTTTACACGCTACGGCTACGAAAAACCGTTGTGGTTTCCCAACTTGGCTTGGCTGGTTGCAAGAACTTGAACATTTCTTGATTGGGGTTTCCCAACTTCCGTCCATTTCTACACCGACCAACCGACGATTCCTCCCTATTCCCTGGTTCGTTCAATTCCATTTTGTCCTGAGAGCCTCGTTTCCACTTTCGTCTCTAGACGATGAGCTGAAACATAACTTGGGTTGTTCAGAATTGAATATCAGCATAGGCATAGTAGAGGAAATTCTAACATTCACTAGATAGAAACGAAAGATAACGCATTTAACTAGAAACGAGAAACCATTCCACAGCACAAAGAAAAAATTGAGATAAGATTAAGGCTAATCAATTTATCCGGGCTTGCCTTTCTTCCATTTCTCAAGTTTCTTTGTTTATCCCTTCAAGTCCTATGGATAATTCGATTTCAATATGTTGATGCATCTTTTGTTGATGATGATCACAGTCATCGGAAGAGAAAAGGCAAATTAATGGGAAGTAGGATTGCGACTGGAAGAAAAAAGGGTTTTCAACTAAAGCTTCGGGTCTCTAGTCAGAGTCTAGAACTGAACGATACATCTACGCAAATCATAGGAATAGTAATTATTAACTGCAAAATTCATTACAGAATTGTATCCGGTAATAGCTATATTCTTTATAGTCTCTTACGGAGGAGTATAACAGTACTAAAAATATCGGAGTTTGATTAGACTTTTCCGCTAAGATTGTGGGATTTCTTTACTTTCATTGAAATGTAACTGAACTACACTATATATTAGCTCTTATGTTTGCAACTATTAGAAATGAAAGTAGTAATCACAATTTCTCATCCATCATATAAGATATTCAACTATATAACTTGGCAAATTTTAATAATGCAGTCAGAATTTGAACCCCAAATTGATTCGTAAAAACAAGAACAAGCCCGAAGTGTCTTCGGGGGATTTCTTATTGAAGTTGTGGAAGATGCTCCATGGAACAATTTGAATTCGAGATACACAAGACTGTTTTTTGTGTGCAAATGCAAAACTGAGAGAGATTCTAAAGCAAATGTTGTAACCAAACACTTGTCATTTTCTGAAGCACACCAAAGGCGACGAGTCTGCAGTTAAATTGAATGGGAGGAAGTGGAGAAGATGCGTATTTTCAACGGATGTTATGTATAGTTGTAAACTTATGGCTTTATCTGATCCTGGTTGTATTTATGTTTGAATCGATAAGGAGTTATGTTAGCTTGCTGCTATACATTTAGCGAAGTTCAGATGGATTAATTGAAAATGCGGCTTCGGATTACTTGATGAAAATATTGATACAAATAGATCCCAAGTAAAGTAATAGGAAGCTAAGAAAATCAACAGAATTTGCTTGAGTAGTCAGAGACCAACACACAATCGAGCAAATTATAATTTTCTTCAAATACGACTTTATATAACGCAAATCTGTAGTCAGTCTAATTTCTTTTAAACAAATTTTAAATAATTTTACGGCGAGACATTTCTGACTAGTCACAAATTAGAATAACATGCTATATTAAGACAAAGTTTCAACGGTGTCAAACCGTCAGTTTCATAAATTTCTTTATCGTTTGCATTTCAAGGATTAAAATGAATCATTATACAAAAGAAGCTCAATCTGAGAAATGTATTGGCTCGCAGTTTTTTAATTTCCAAGTTTTGGAAATTGTTAAACATAGTGAACCTCGGGGGTCTTGAACTTTAAAAATTCGTTGTAAGCTGACGGGTTAGCATCGTGAAGCACTTAAAAGTGTTTTTCTATGAGAACTTCTGCGACTCCACATATTTTAACCACCCCATTTATCTGCTGAATTAATAATATGCTAATCATTCTTGGCTGCTTTTTTCATCATCTAACATTAAACTTGCAAATAATTATGGGCAACATGGTTAGGGCAAGACGTCTGCGGTACTGGGGACAACCTAATGATTTGTTGTTAGAAAAACCTCCTATTATTACTTGGAATTTCTTCCGTAATAGAGCGGCCCAAACAGTAACGGAAATTTAACGGTGACAGTTAAATAAAGCTTTCTCGTTGTAGCATAATTTCAGTCTGTTGCTCGTTTTGATGAAATTTCAACAATTTCTATAAAATAAGATGGCAAAATTTACAGATGTGCTAAGACAAATGTGGACCATTCTGTCAAATATCACTGTTTGTAGATTTTACATTGAGAGGGATAAGAATGGAAAATTCATAATAAAGAAAACAGGATATGTAAGGACCGCACTGTACTACACGTTTTGGATAAATTCGATCATAAAAATCGCCAAACTCCTCCTTACTTATCATGGATGGCTGAAAGATGTTACGTTCTTAGATCAAATGCCAATGTGGGATTGATTTCTCTGTTTCTCTCAGTTGGTTCGGGAAACTAATATCTGGTATCGAAAGTATCCTTTGTACGAGGTTCTCCATGCTAATTGGAAACTACAGGAAGACATTTTCCGAAAGTTGGGCTCTCCGCGGAAGTTGGAGAAAAAGATTATGAAAAATGACTACCAGCTTATCATAATGCACACGTAAGTTAACTCCCTTTGTTGATGAACGGGATTTACCCTCAAACCTCATTTCATTCTTCGAAATAAGCTCAAACGAACACAAAATTGCTTGCAGAATGATCGTTGTGGTGGGATGCGGTGCTCTGACGATACAATTCTTTACAACACCAAAATACCGTCTGAACACATACTCAGTGGTTACCATTAATCATTGGATACTTCGAATCCTTTTTGCAGCCCATGTATGCATCTACATTTTCCATATTTGGGTTCATCAGGCAAGCTCAATTGTACTTTGCGCAGTATTTGCGGTAACTTACATCCACATCATCCAGGAGATGACTCAAGTTATGTGGAAACTTGCTAACCAAGGTTCGTTAAAGGATCCAGGTAATATTGAGAAATTTTTGTGGAAAAAGGTAAAGCAACTTGAAACGAAAGGATCATCAACGAACCACTCTCGCTTGATTCCAATCGTAGAGAAAGCAAAGGTAAAACGCTTTCTACCTGAAAGAAACATCAATACAAGCACTATTGCTTCAGGAACAGAATACGACATCACAGGGTTAATTCATGACTACAAGTATATCATGCTAGCAGCAAAGGTGTTTAACTGCTGGGTTGGAAATCTTATGGCTGGGACTAATGTCTAACTATGGTCAATTCATCTTGGATGTGTTTATGATGATCCAATTGCTGAAAGAACCAGAAACAGATTTGATGGGAGTGTTATTTTACTTTGAATATGCTTGTGCTGGAATGCTTATGCTGTTTCGAATGCTTATCCATCCTCATGTCAAGAGTGTATCCATCATCAGGAGTTTCTACATGCGTGAAAGGCTATCTACAACATGAAACGCCTATGAGGAAGTATTTGTTGAAGTATGACAAAACGCTGCGAGTCGTTGCAGCTAAAATTGGATACTCTACAAAACCAGGAACTGTCCCTTTGGGTCTACATTGTCTGATCAATTTCTACATTGCAGCTGCCATGTGGCAAAGACCTGCTGAAAGACGAACATAATTCGTCGCGTCATGAAAAACATCTTTAAGGATAAACTTATAATTAGGCTTCTCTTCCCATAAAACAAATTAAAACCCCTTTAAATCCTTTAGCACCTAGCAGGATGTAGTGATCACTTGATCTTAAAACATGTTCTCCTAATCTGTTATGACAGCTTTAATTCAAATGAATTTGTACTTAATAAAGATTTAAAAGTAAACTATATCCAGAGAAGAAAAATATTCTTCTCAGATTAAATTTTAAATTATTCGGAGCACAATCTTCTAATATTGAAATAATGAAACCAAAAGGCATATGATGTTTGTCTAAAAAACCTAACTAAATTAAGTTAACGCATGGTACATAAAAATAATATTACACGTGGACAAGTTTAATAATAATAGTCTATTACTATCAAACCAACTCATGCGACGTTTTCTTGATCGGATTCCATTTTTAAGAGGCTTTGTATTTTATGTAAGCTATTTTAGATTGGAGTTTTTATTTGTACTGCTGATAACTTTTTTGAGAAATTCCTTACATGGAGAAATAAATAATCTCTAGAAGACAATCTCATCGCACTTTCCCTTCTTTCATTCGTTGAAGACAACGTTTTCTTGCCCTTCTTGATGTCACAAGGTTCTCTAGACTGAAGGCTCAAGAGATGGCTTTATGGATAAGATTAAATGAATCCATGTAGAAAGTTTCTATTAAATTTTTCTACACACTTGAAAAGAATTGTTTTTCCTCATGGATGGGCCATGAGACTGCTTGTTAAGCATATTCTTCAGTACTTTCTTCTACACTTAATGTACCCATTATAGCAAGAAGAGCAAACAAGTATATAAATTCTATTTTAGAGCGACTATCTACAGAAGAGCGTATTAAGGTGATTCATGCCAAAAAAGATGAGTAGCGCACTAAAACTGGCAATAAATCAAATTCCATGCGTTTTTTAACGACGGAATCCAATAATTCTGAAAGGAACACATGCATTGTTGTCTGAAACAAGATACCTAGAACAACCCTTTGTCAAGTAGATTGAGAAAGTTTGCAGGAAAGTTGTGCCAAAAGTATTTTATATTTATTCGATTCAAACTGTTTTACACTTGGTTCATGCTTTAAAAGTAGTTGAAATGGTCCAGGTTATTTCATTTTATGTTCCAAATCCTTCAACTACCAGTTGGAAGACCGAATGAATTGATAAGAAAGCGATGGAATTCATATTTGAAGCTTGTGGGAGGAAAGTTGGAGGTTATCTCCTCCGGTTTTTTGAATAAAACATTTATATCTTAAAGTGCTAGGGTATGTATACCAACTGGTCTACTATTTCTCTATCTATCATTTTATAATGCTTTATGCATATGAAATGAAGTGCTTACCTACATCCAATCTACCTATTCTATAAAAGAAAGTTTCTTGGCATGAAAAACAATCCCAATACCTCTTTTCTTAGAACTCATCCACTTGCTTCTCTGCTATATTCTACTCTTCTATGATTTCAAGCTACTAGTTATAAATTGAACATTTTTGCATAAAGGACTTGTAAAACCCCATCTATTTCCTTTATAAAGGCAGTTCTTACCAAAGTATCGTTATTCATCCGTGAAGGGTGGGCTCACATGCGGAAAAATGAAACTAGCCAACTGGACGCGTTTCTTCGCACTGCCTACCCGTTCTGAAGACTTAAGGCTACTATAACAAACCTCGTTTTAAGGAATAGTACGTAGGATGCAAGCGGGTTTTGATTATCTCTCATTTTTATGTGATGGTCTCTTACTTAACTTCTAGTAGCCAGTACCCAGAGAGGAATACACTACCAAGAATAAGATGCTGCTTTTCAGTATTCGTCAATTATGCATGTCTCATGGAGATAAAATACTAAATACTTCTACATCCCGACCACTGGCTAGGGTTTGTGATTTTGCATTGCAATGTTGAAAAACGAACTCTAAGGAAGATATTCGGATACGAAATTCCATAGACAGTTGTTCCGAGAAGGGCGAGGGACTAGGTAAAGTCAATTTAGGGTTCGAGTGTTCGAGAAATGAACAAGTGGATTCCACCTCCCTTACAATGTTGAAGAAATGTATTGCAGTCAGAACTGAATGTATGGGTGACGCATCATATAAAATGATAAAAAAATACACACTCCCAATTTTGTAGTGGGGGTTTCCTCGGTCGTAGTAAAGAGGAGTTTCTTCTACAAAAAGAAAATGAAAAAGAATAAAAAAAAAGTCGAGATATCGATTCCATTCCTGTAGTATTTATTCCATTTTTCCAATTTACGCCCGAAACGAAGTTGAAGTGAAAATTGGAAAGGGAGAAAGTTGCCATTGCATTATTGGAGCTTTATACCTAGATTGTGTTTAAGCTTGTTCGCACAAGTTAGAATTGATGGGAATGGATGAAAGGGGGAGAGTCCGAGCGGAGGGGATGAATGTCCAGCAGTAGTTACTAAATTATATTTTTACTGCGAGGAAAAACAGGATAACGTTTAATGGAGAAATACACAAGACCTTGATTCTTTTAAGAAGGGAATAAATTACAATCATTGAACTGTAGGGTGAATTTTTTACAAGCTCACTACCACTATTTTAATTGCAATTTTGTCAGTAAGTCGACCACCGTTGTTTTTAGTCATGGCTTTTGGTGACCTTATGTAGGTAATCCAAATGGCAAGAGTGGGTTCCTTCCAGAAAACAAAAAATATTTAAGAACCTACCACCAAAAAGTTCATTTTATCGACATCCTACATTTTGGCCTATCTCACGGTTGGTTTCCCATTCGGACTTTCTCTTTGACTAGGATTCACTCAAGGATAATAATAATGATGCTCGGACTACTCTTTCAAAAACCCTAAATGCTATGCAGTATCTTGTGTTTCGAAGTCCGAACCGCCTTCCGGGGCCTGTGGCCAGATTCATAAGGTTACTGTATCGAGAAGAAAGCTGCATTAACTTGATAAGCTAAGCTTTTGTGGAATATCTTTCAAATTACCAGAGTGAACTGGAGTCTATAGGTTTATTTGATGAAAATGCTCATAGCAAACTATACCTAAGCATTGCAAAGAAAGTTTATATTGATACCTTAAGTAAGTGAAGGGTTTTTGGGTATTTCATTCTTTACCTTCAAATAAAATCTCACAAGTAATCCGAGCACTTTTACCACTAGTAGGGTCTAAATACTTTTGCCAAGTAATTTTACTCCGCAAACTGGTTCTCCCTTGCACATGCTATCATCAACATTCAAGCGTAGTTGGTTGCGTTGTGAAGAAATATAGTTATTATTTCTCCAGGGTCTTTCTTACTTCCCTTATCCTAGTTATCTTCCCACTTTCCCAGTTCCCTTGAGGATTCTACAATTTTTATTTCTCCGCCGGTGACTATGTGTACGGGCTAAGTGTGGACGGTCTATTCTACGACTTTACTATGCACAATATTCTGTTACAGCTCGTATATAATAATATTCTACTTCTGTATAGAAGATATCCCATCTCGTATGTTTTGCACTGTTATGCTGGCTGGCTACTCTAGGTAATAATGTATATACCTTATAATGAAATGCAATCCCTCTGCAATGCAATCTCTCCAAAAAAGTTCCTGAACTTCACTAAAGACGGTAGTAGAACAAGAGTTTAGAGATCCTGTCGGAAGTTCGCTGGGAACAACTTTTCATTTCCTGTTTGATGAGGGCATTCCGTTTTAAGTGGAGTCTATTAGAAAGCTCGTCGTCTCAGTGTGATTAAGTTGAACAAGTTTAAGTAGTAGACATACCAAAAAGAATCAAAAAGAAAATCTAGTATGTTTCCACTTTTATTTTAATCTACTCTCATTAAGTATTCATGTAATAGGATTCTTATTTGTAAACGGCGTAAGTTTTTTCCTGAAAAAATCCGACTTTTTAGCATAAAGATATTTCAAAATACCTGCTAACAATTAAAACTAAGAAAAATCTAGCTGTTTGGAAAAGAAATCCCACCACTCTTACACTTGTACATAGAACATAAGTCTGCTAATGAAAAGGATGTCGTCATTTACTCAAACTAGTATACAATATGTCATCTTAAAGAGAAACAGATGAAGTTCGAGAGGTATTCTACTTATCGATCTCTCTTTTACCATACAACCGATTGAATGGATACGATCATTGGCATCACACATGAAAGCACCACTTTGCTGCACCGACGAGAGTGTGAAGTAATTCCTGAGACTTTGGCTTCCTGCTTCCGGACCGAAGTGTTCCCCCTCCAACAACTTTTTCATATTTTCATCCGTAAATTCCTAACAATTTCCTCTGCCGTTTGGGGAATTCTCACCGTTCGCTTTTGCTAACGGTGACAAAAAGGGATGACATGACAGCAAGGGATCATCTCATATCCCTTGTACATGTTTACTGAGTCATGGCAGTATCAGCCAATTTATACTTTACTACCTATATATACCCACATTACATTCACCCCTTATATTACGATTAAACCTGCAGCCTGCAGCAAGCCTACTGCTGTCACTTACTTCACTACCTAACATTATCCAAACATAGCTCTGTAAAGCTATAAAATAACCATAATTTATCTCGATATGTTTATGCATCCGTCAAGTCTGCAGTGAAAGTTGCTGAAGAGTAAAATATGAATTTATTGTGGAATCTACATCACATCACAACTCTTGAAATTATGCTCTTTCTCTGTTGAATTTTGTGGTAGGTAAGAAGATGATAAATTGGGTGTTCTCCCCCCAACTTGCATACGATGCTTGCTGTTTCTAAACTTTTAACACTTTATTTAAATAAAAAGAAGCCTGTGACACGATCTTTTATTTCACAACGTCTTATTTAACAAACTTACTATAAGGGCGTGACATTCCCCATCATCTGAGCCTTAACCCGATGCTAAACCATAAGAGGGTGAATTATGTGTCTCAAATTATTTAGTTGGTTTGGGTTTTATTAACCCTCGTAAATCTCATAAACTCTCGACTCAGTGGCTGATGATGGTTTATAGTGAGAATAGTTCAAGAACTTACTTAAGATTGGAGTTAATAAACCAATGAACGTTTAAGTACAATTTATATGCAGTAGTGAAACTGTTACTTCCAATAAATTCGTCTTGTGTTGATCCTTTTAACAACTTTCATCCAAAAAGCCAGTCGTTTCATCACATTCCAAGTAATATTTTACAGAGAGTCGTTTTCTTTACGAGGCTAGGGGGATCTATTTCCTCAAAGGTATTCCAATTCCGTATAAAAGTAGTACAATGATACGCTTGTAGTTGGATGATAGAAGGATGATAAAAATCTTCGCGATGCTGAGAATGTTTTTTAAGTCGTAAAGAGCCACGAAGGTGCGAGGGATTGAAAGTGAAAGTGAAGGCCAGAATAGGTTAGCTTTGAATGACATCAATCTTAGAAAGTACTTTAGTATAGCCACTTATATTAGTTTAGTCATCTTGATGGAATTTGTCGTCTTGACTTAGGGTATTTGATTCCTCAACTGAGTGACGGATGGATATTGCATATTCTGGGGAATTACGATAGAAAATATTTCGCCAAGGCAGAATGAAATGTGGCTAAAATTTGGCTTGAAGGCAGTTAAAATTCTCTATAAAACCACATACGGCTTCATAAATCCATCCCATAAAATCCTAGTATCGTTTAAGATCCTTTTGCAGATTTGAGTTCTCCTTTTCATAGTAGAGTTTCTTCAAGATCATTGCAGAATTGGATGGGGTATCCGCTGGGGAAGGATGTTAGATCAAATCATCATCCTTCCCTAGAGTATATGAAACATTTCCCAAAATGGGAGTAATCAGTGGTGTAAAGCCTAGGATTTTATCGGAGAGATTGATTCGGGTTATTGCTCAAGTAAGATTTATAAAGATCTTGATATGACGAAGGGTTTTGTCAATTTTTGTCATATCATTCATGTGATTTTGTAGAAAAGTTAAATTATCTTTATTTCCCTACACATTATGCCGACCAAGCTGACACAGTTAACCTGAGATTTAACAAAATAGAAGCAGGAAGGATTTTGATCCGTAGGAAGTTTGTAGTTTGTCTTGTCCGACGACATGAAGCGTGTTCAGTGTAAGCGTTTGAGTTGACCTTAAATGCAATGTAAGTGTACAACTAATTATGAGAGTTGTTAATGGAGAGTCGAGGTTGAGCTAAGTTTCACGGTACTAGATTTAGAATGGCACAAAAAGTTAAGATGCGTGGGGGAAATGGAATTGAAATATTCATCTTGTGAACAACAAAAGACACCACGTCAACCAAGCATTTCCATTCCATCTTACCTTTACCTACTCGAATGCAGCACTGCATTTCTCGCAAACTGATCTCATCATGCACATTCACATCTCTCATCGGGGATCTCATTGAGTCAGAATGATGCGTATGCTGAATAACTGAGAAATGCATGGTTGGTTGTTAAGTAAGTGATATGGTAAGAGTTATGGCATAAGTGATGTGGTATGGCTTATGGAAGTCACAGTAGTAGTAGCAGTAGTAGCAATAACAGACCTCCAATTTTACCCGAAGGCAAATGGGGGGCATGTGGTAAGCATTCGAAATCGGAATTTGGCTGTTGATGAGAGCTCAAGAGGAAATCGCATCCTTAGGGAATCCACCGATTGGAATTATTTACGACGTGACTAGAGTACTGACTGACACTGACGGAGTGCTATTTGTGCCTTCTCATCCCCTTCTAGTTATTGTTATCCCTATCCCTCCCTTGAACAAGGTGAACTTTTTTTAAAGTGCCTTTTGGAAACAGATATTGGGGAGTCTCCAAATATAAAAAAGTTGAAATAGCATAACATAACTCCATGGTTGTTTTAAATGAAGAAGGTGTAAGGTTAGGTGTCGAGCTTGTAGAGAAAGTAACCAAGAAGGATATATTCTTACCAAACCGACAGACCTTTCACCATCCTCATCATTTTGGCCTCGATACAATGAAATTAATGTAATAAAACGTTATGATTATGACCCTGATGATAAGAAGCTTACTCCGAAGGACTATTGACTAGAACTATGAATCGACAGAGGGGGAGATTAGTTGATACTCACACTTTTCATCTTTTAATACATGGGTTATAGTAATCCTTGGCTTTTTTCGTGGAAACTATTGCTCATAAACGTAAGTTACGCATTTTTGCAATATGGGCATCATGCAAGTGGTTTAGAATGGCTTGGCTAGAAGTAAGCTTTTTCAGTGGTCTTCAGACTTCAGAAGTGTGAATCTTGCAACGGAGTGCTTTTTGAGTGTCGTAAGTCCTTAGAAGAATCTGAGAGAACTCATTGAAAGTGGAGAGGGTTGTATGGTCATACGTCTAAAATCCTGGATACTGTATCCTCATTCGAGGATACGTGCTTTGCCCCTCTTATCCCTCTTGCTAAGGCATTTCCTACACTTCTCTACTTTTACAGACAATATTACATAATGCGATCGGGAAAATAATTTTGAACTGTACTATTCGGATCGTTCCGAAGGTTTTCATACAAACCTATTTGGAGTGTAATGGAATTGGATTTTATCCCAGTCTCAACCCAAAGATCTTCTGTTTTAGTCTTCAGAACTTGCTCATCCATGATCCAATTCAAGATCATCCGTTGTATTCTATCTTCTTCAGCTACTACTATAAAGCTTGACTCTAGCTAAGCTTCGACTACTTATGGGATAGTGCTTATTATTAAAGAAGTTGAACCGTGAAAGGTTTATTCGGGTAGAAGAAATCGAGAAGTACGTTATTGTCCTTTGACTTAGATAAACGAAATTTCTACTCCTAACAGGAGGTCAGAAATATGATGGACTTAAAACTAGAAAATAAGGGATTATACTAACGGCCGATCCAACTGATTTCGAGTGAAAATAAATAATTTATGAACATTTCCAATGTAATTCCAGGTAGTTCATTTATACAAGCAACTTAAAATACTTAACTTTAGTATTTAAGTTTAAAAAAACAATTACTCCTGTTTAAACATTTAGGTTAACTTTTAAACAAGCAAGTCCTATACTGATCCAAATAGCTACTAAAATATCTAATAGCTTGGACATCCTATCAAACTCTTCAAACATTTATGAAAAAAGTTCATATCAATTCCACTCTAGTTTACAATAGAGGTTTACACCTCTTAATAAACCAAGTAAAATTAGCAGCAGATGCATATAAACCCTTATTATAGCTACATTTTATCAAGAAATAGTTAGTTCATTCGATAATTTTGGATAAATTTGCACAGTAAAGAATCAATAATATTCATAACACGAACCCTTACATCCATGATTGATCTTTATGGCTGTCAATATAATGGCATTAAATAAAACACCTAAAAACGATTGTCTATAAGCTTCTATCAGACGCTTTGTAATGGCTAATCTGAATAATGGTACCCCAAATCAAAAGAGACTCGATATTCACACAGAACTGATTAAAGCAATTAATTGATCGGGAGACTGATGGTTCTGAAGACAATTCGGTTTACAAATGTCGTAAAAACATCCACTCTTTTATCGTTTTGAATCACACTGTCAATTTTGAACCTGTTACTTGTCTAAGCGATCTAATCTTTACAACTTTTATATGGTTCTCGTTTGGGTTACTTTGAAAGAAGTTATATTTCATTGCATTGTACTGTATGTGTAACTTGTTCACAGAAAATTAATTTCACTTTGATACTAACTTTGTATGAGCTATTTAACAAAGAGCTGCTATCGCAGATCTTAAAAAACATAACATAACCTAAATATTTTGATCAAAATATCTATGTACAAACATCAAGGGTAAAGTAAAGTACAGAAATGCATTGGAAATTAAACTAAAATTTATCACTCTAATTTGATCTTTGACTCATCCATTAAATCCAGGGATTAAACCCAGGAAATAAAATGGAAAATTTACAAATTAATTATTACGTTGAATGGAAAAAAAGTGTAGACCCAGAAAATTATTTTACGAAAATACATAGGAACCTCTAAAATACTCATTTGTAATCGTAATACGCAGCTTTGTACACACATATGGCAAACACAATTCCAATGATTTGAAGCAGTCCAACAATCACTCCGGCGATAATTGCAATGTTGATCTTATCCATCATCGTCGAAATCAAGGAATCAAAGCAGCCCTGCAGAAGAATATGAGAAACGGTTGAGCTCAAATACCCTCACAACTATTATGTAGTTTTTGTATTTTACCTGTCGCCAGTAAGAATTCTGATCATTTGGACTTCTTGTACATGAAGGGTCTTGGGGACTAAAGTTCAAAGGAGATCCAGAAAGCACGCAACAAGAGACAGGAATCCTCTGGTCTGTGGTAGAGTTTTGCCGGAACATTTTTGCATTTTCGAAATCAGTGTAGTTGCTAATTCCACAGCATTTTCCCTATACAATTTTAAGATTTCAGTAAGTTTAGGAGTCATTTGACAATTTTTCAGTGATTATCCTCAGCCTCGGTTACCTCTGCTTGAATGAAGTCCAAAGCTGCAGTGAAAGCATTCGCTCTTTCTCTGGTGGAGTAATGGTTGTGCACACTGATTGTGAGGATATTTCTTGTTTCTCCTTCAGCCTATACGGTTAGTAAAATAACATTTGACGTACTTAGAAACACTCCCTTACACAAAATAAAGATGAATGCATGTAAAATCGTGATTCTCATCCTCTATTATAGTGTTTATTCTAAATGAAGAACTAACTATAACTTTATGTCTTACCTCGGATCTGTAAACGACGACCAAAACGACCACCACAATTTCCAGGATGAAAATGAGGGTGAGAAAGAAGGCGTACTGCAAGCAACAAATAATTACAGTTTGTACGAGAGAAATATAGTGCAACTTTCATTGCCAACATTCCAGCAAAAGTATAAAGTGAAGTGATTTGGCTGCATTCACAGCATACATTCACTTGGTTTAATAGGATGGTTAGTGGGACTTATTGCTGTAGACAATACTACCCATGACAATGAAAATGACGTTTACAGGACAGAAAAACTGGCTGGAAAATTGCTTATGGAACACCCTTCCATCCATAAATTACTGGCATTTTACGATAATAGTTTTTCCTGAACCCGTTTTCATTCCTTCACTTCAACTTTTTATAAAGAAAACTTACAGCTCCAAGCAGCAGTCGCGATTCCTTTAGAGTACCACAGTATCCCAAGAAGCTGATGACGAAGACAAAGGCACCCATTGCTATCAAGACGTATCCAAGTTGTTCTATCACAGTAGCATTTGAACCATATTCCTAGAAAACAATTGATTCATTACCATTATTAATTTATAATTACAGATACAGAGGGTGAATTACAGATTCGAAATCGACATGCCATGCAAGAAAAAATCCAAATATATAGTTATAATTACTCTGATCGTTTCATGGTCAGCCAATCTGAGTAAAGTAACAACTGAGGACTGGTCTGCAACAAGCCATATTCCAAATCCCAACAGGAACATACCAAAAACCTGGAATAAAAATAAGTTTTAATACATTTTTAACCATTCTTAAGCATACCAGCAGATGAAGTATGCAAAGAGTGAGGATCTCTTAGAGTTACATTGGAGGACTTTTATGCATCAAAACAAAGACGAACAGTAGATACTTCAACAGCTACCATAATCCATCCATACCAAACATATTATTATAACAAATTGCAATCCATCAACGCTAGTAAAACCACCACATCAATTCAATTCAAAGCATAAACGATCGCATAACTCCTTGCTCGACTTTCCACGTTGTTCCAAAGCTACAATACATTCCTTGCATTGCATTGCAACGGAAACCTGCCAAATCGATAGTACACCGCGTGTTGTTCACGCAAATCTTTCACTTTCCTTACTAGAAAGAAAGAACCTATATTATTCCGACTCCCCCGCTTGCTTACTTTGCTACTTTACTTCTCTAATAGTCGTGTGTGTTTCCCATCCCACACATAAACAGTGCGTTTGTGCGTTTCATACAAACGCGGATTCAAATCAAATAGCGATATTACACATTTGAAGTTGCGTGAGCGAAATAAAGAGCAAATACAAAGGTGAATGCCCTCACAGGCCAAATAATAGGGCATTCGATAGCTCATCTAGATATATTGCGAACCGATTATTTTTGCACACATACGCACATAGACATATAACTACCGATTTAAAGGCCAAAATACTAAAATTATAACCCCAACCCAAATCCCTATTATGCCTCTAAATGTCTAAATTAACTAAATCTTGCAATTGACGAGTGATCACTTACTACGAAGGCGAAGTTGAAGAAGCACAGACAGTACTTCACAATCAGCGTTCCTATATCCATCTTGAAATTGTGGGTTATTTATTGCGATGATCTCCTTTTAAATTAAGAATTCTCGGATCCTTTTCCTAAAAGATAAGTGATGATCCGCGAAATGGATATCCTGAACAATTGCTTATCCACCTTTCCAGCTGTCCCTTCTGCTCAATCCGGTCAAGTACTACAAACTGACCCTTGACAATCCACTGGTTGTTTGTGATATTCCAGTCCTCACTTACGCTGCAAAGATAAAGAAATATAAATATAAATATAACTCTTCATGCCCACAGAGATTCACTTTGGTCACAAAAACTCGGAAATAACGCCATTAATTACCGATATCTAACAGATTTAAAGTCTAAAATTAAGAGAGTAAAATGCCAAACTTGTCTAAGCCAACCTAAAGTAAACGACGTGCGTACGCGATACAAATTATTACGAAACAAAGACAAACAAATGCTGCGTATTCCATGTCTCAAAACTGCATTTACGTTTCTTCTTCCTCCAAACCTTTCATATCGTTCTTTGTCTCTAAAACTACCTGCAAAATAGCTTAAATCTTGACTAAACTCACCATTGATTTGGAAAGTGAACATCGCTCACTGCCAATACCTAATTTACAAAACCTAACTTTAATCCAGAAATCTCACTCGTTTTAGCGTATTTTAATAGGTAAAAGTCTCCATTCACTTTCCACCTTTCTAACAACTGCAAAACAAGTAGTACCGTTTAACCAAAAAACCTAATGAAATGCTTCAGGTTTTTGGACAGGACTGCATGGATTTATTTTTTTATGGAGTTATTTTTAAAATGTGTATGTCAGTCTCAACGGTAAGTGACTCAATGTCAAGAATGACTACCTGTCCAACCTGCGTGTACCTACAGTATTATTTACTACACTTTCCCCTGTCCATTTATAACATAACCTAGCCTTTTAAGGGTATTTTGACGAATAGAAATAACTCGTACTTGAATTTGTTGTTGAGTTTGAGTCGGCTTTCGGGTTATAAAACGCTTGCTCCACGTGCCATTCTTATCTTAACTATTGAACTGAATTACCAACAATCAGGCACTTTTACCGTTTTACAAGTAAAGGGCTCAACAAAAATGTGAAAAAATATTATTGGCTTTACTTAGGAATCTTAGGAATCATAGGATTTCTTAGGAAATCTTAATCTGCAACTACGGAGAGGAGCTGAGTTTTAAAAATATGTATAAAAACTGCTCTGTATTGAATTTAAATCAGTCACTGCAATTAGTAGACTAAAAGACTGCAATTATATTTCTGTCACTTGCCTTGGTGCGAATCAGAATGACGCTACATAATTGTATAGTTTTAAGAGCGCATGAAACGATGAAACGATGTTTCAGTGTCATCTCTTTGTTCTTGTTCTTTATCCTTGAGAGGAATGTCTTTCTTGTTGTTCATCTCAACAACTTTTACGTAACATCTTTTTACAAAGATGAGTTAGCAATCTAAATCTAGCTGCAAGTTAATGTCATCAATTCATAGAAAACTTGTTTAACGACTGGGTAACTATTTACCTAAGTAAGTCTGTTAACAAGAGTGGGGTTGGCCATCAACCTAAACTGCAAGTTATTACATAATCTAGCTTGCGAACAACAAATGGTTACTGCATTAAAAGTGCATAGCGTGTTCCTTCAAATGTATTCAACTCACGTCCCAATGACTTCTGTTTTTATTGCATTTAGGAATTATATAAGCAAGCCTGAACCAAATCACGTAATATGCAAACCGGTGATATACTTTGCAAAAATGCAACAAGCCCTTTTTCGAGTACTTTTCAATAAAGTTAGTCCAACGACCGTATATAATTGATGAGACGGAGTAATTTAGTCATCCACACGAATGAAGAAGATGTGAAAGTTGAATTGTTTTAGTAGTTCAATACAGTAAGTGAACGTGTTGCGCAATAATAATCGACTGCATGTAATTTTTTTAGAACTTAAAATTTGTCTTCATGGCACATTGCTTCGTCGGGAAATCCATGTTGTAAGGCAAAAAATTAGCATTAAGATAAAAATTATGCATGTTCTTTGAATTACATTTTGTATTGAAACATACCTGGAAAACTTTAATAGTCAATTGAAGACTAGAAAAAACCGACGGCAAGGAATTAGCCAGGCACACTTTACACACTTCTTTAACTCAGACAAATTCACTTGAGAAGGTCAGATAGGAGTTTACCCTATACGATCGACATTTTTACTTATAAATAGGAATAAATATACTACAACACAACTGCCTTGGTTTTTATGACACCCCTTCAGAGTAATCTAATCTTCTTATAAGAGAGGCAACAGTTGCCCAGCGATGTCAGAAACAACCGTATACAAATTCTAGTAACAAACGACCATCTACTTACCAATCCCAAACTTTACTGACCGACTGACTGACTTGAGCGAGACAACGCAGGGTTACTGACGAAATGTCAATAATGTACTCAGTACAATTTTATTCTGTGCGATAATGATAAGCCAAAGCGACTTGAACCTTTCTCTGCCAAAGTCCAACGTTATAACCTAAGCTTTTTATCTTTATGAGACAAGACATGAAGGGTTTTTTTACATTCTTCTCGTAATAGGAAGACACTATACGTTTAGATTCAGATAAATAAGGGTTTGTAGCGTGGGGAAAGTACATTAGTTTTTTACAGTGATGAGTGAAAGCAGTACCATGTTGAAAGCATTGGTTTAGTAGTTGGTAGAGACCCATACAATAAGGGTGTATGTATTTATGCATAAGAAAGTAAAAGTAGGGGAAAGAGGCTTTGGACCCGAAAGCTTAATATTTATTCAGCTCTTCACGGGGCTCCTTAAATTAGGATACATGCATACAATTTCACTGAAAAAGCCAGCTACCTGCCCCACTGTTGTACAGGGACCATGGTGGGTTTAGAGGGTAATGATAATATGCACGCAGGTAGGTACACATGGTCAGTAAAAAATATGGATAACACAATAAGGAGAAAGTAAGGAAGACAACTGGTAGTAGTTGCTTTGGTTGATGGTGATGATAGCAGGATGGAAGCCTCGCCATCATGGTTCAACGAACTTTCTTCAGCAATCTTAACAACACCTTCTTATACCAGCTGAATATACCCGGCAGTGTCCCTTGTAACAATGAGTAACAGCGTTAGTACAGGGATCCAAATCAATAAAACTTCTTATCGTACAGTCATCACATCAAATAATTTATTCAGCACTGGACTAAAAAGACCGTTTAAGTACTTTTTCAAAATAGGTTGGAAACAATAAGCTAGACCTGTACACATAGATATGCGATAAGGCGTCGTTAGTTGATGTGTGAGAATAGTAGAGATGGGATGCGAAAGGGTACTTGAAATTTTTGCATGAGTTTGTTACCCGGCGTTTACATAGGGTAGAAAGAACGCATCGTGACCTATATTTCATGTCTATTTAGGTAGTTGTTCAATCCAATGATTAAAATGTCTTTACAGGAAACACACTAGCCAAAAATGTGAAGATATTTACATTTCCTCTAAGAACAAATTAGCTAAATCATTCCTCGCTCTATAAGCACATTTTGCGAATTATTCCAGCAGTAAGTCTTATACCGTGCAAAAAATGCTTTATCAAAGCTAAATTGAATGGGTGAGAAAATACACAGGCTCAACTATTGATGGAAAAGTTTTGCCCAAGTTTTGTCGATTTCTTTCCCTATTCATCCACCTTGCTATTTTCCTTTCCTTCTGATGAACAATGAACAAAAGCTAAACAAATATTTCCTCAATCTAACCGAATTACTTCCGTGTTTAGCTTCGTCAACGCATACCGTCTAAAAATATAATCTAAGCAAAACCGTTGTCCAGGACGGGTATTGCCAAATGCCATGCATGCGATGCATGGATGAGCTGAAACTTTTATTTGTAATTATTAATTTTAGAATTTTCATACATTCCCGATAGCTGTAATTGGAGAGGATACAGCATATTACATAGGAAAGGTGAACTTGCATTGGTTCTATATGGCTATATCGTCTAAAATTTGAAGCTTTATGAAAAACTTTTCATTTATAGCCTCGGCAGCACTTTAGTTATCATAGGTTTCTATGGGCTTGTACAATTATTCATAAAACCACAATTTAGGAATGAGAATGGGACCCGAATTCTACTATAGAAAATCCATCCCTTTCTTTGCTCCATCATTCCTGCAAAACCAGTTTAGGCCACTTTCTGCGTTGTGTATGTATCTTAAATCTTTAATGTACCGGCATTATAGCAAGGCAGAATAAACCTTACTCTCTATTTTTCAAATACATTAGGTACAAAAGGCAATGCCAGGGTGGATAAAACCGGATAGAAGCAGTTATATTAATAAGGGTTAGTACTTTTGCATGAAAACAGATCAACACCGCTTCCGCTTTAATGTTGTTATAGGTTGATCCGACTAAATTTAATGAATTTAAAAGCTTATTGCATGTTTCAGAAATCATTCTGACATAATTCTGAAGCAAAGCTATTTGTAACAAATCTTGAGCTAGGAGGATAAGGAAAATAAATCGCGGATTGAAAAAATGGCTACTTATTGCACAAGAAAAAGGCTGGACTGTCTCGGCCACGGCGATGGCAACAACCACTCAATTAAACGCCCCACGAAACCCAATGATTTGGAATTCATGACAAGTTTCCTTCCACCCATTCTAGGGACTTCTACTGATTTTTGCAAAGAAGCCCTAGCAAAAGGAGTACCTATTGAAGGATGCACCCTAGAAAGGCCTCAGAAACTTGTCTTGAACGCTGGACCAACTCACGATGGTTAGATTCATTTGAGTTTCAAAGACATATGAATATGGAAAGATGATATGGAGGAAATAGCTTTATTTTGATTTCAATACGCATGTAAAATTACACGGCATAGCTTGCTAGGATTTGCAGAAATAATAATCAGTTCTTTTAAAACGAAAAATTCATTAATAAAACATATTAAAAGCCCAGCTTTTAGAATGCAGTTCTTAAGCTTACGCAGTTGTATAGCAATAGCTCGATATACCTTTTGGTACAGATATTCCAAAGCTCACTTAATTGTTTGATAAAATGAAATGGAAATTGTTAGGCACAAAAGAATCGCTCTCCCATGAAATATGACTTGACACAATTCTTTTGTCGTTTGACTTCGTTAGAGATGCCAACCTTTCTGAAAATTCAAAACAAGCGTCTTAAAAATTGGCAAAAATGGTGCCGCGTTTGGAAACAGAACCAGGAATATCTGGCCCTATCAAGGCAAACCGATATGCTACCACCACTTATGACAAGTGGAGAAGGTTATTCATATAAGGTCGAGGATAAAGAATTGTTCGACAGGACAACGCACAAGGACTACCTAACGGGATTTGACATTCGGAACTGGTATCGTCCAGATGGGACACACCCGGGTCAGTGTTTTTTCGATATACATGAAGCCATTCTACCCAGGCATTATAGGAATTATCCTGAGCTAAAGCGATACAGATATGCCCAAAGGATTCGAGATGAGATTGGTCTTGGAGATCGATGTAATTATGTGAAGTATTTGCCGGATGGAATACAATTTTTACCGTTTGATGAATCGGATCCGAGTATGGATATGCGAACTTTTATGACGGATAAAATTTCCTTGCCAAAGGGTATGTAAGCTGAAATTATGATGTATAAATACTCAACCGAAGGCGATTGGGCTTATGTTACCTTCCTGGATGCAAAGCAATAAAATTTATTGTGATCCTCATCACTTCAACCTTTCATAACTACCTAGAAAATTCTGATAACTGCTTTAATTGGGAGCACAATTGGCGTGATGGAGAACAAGTTGGATTTACCAGGTGGCTGAACACCTTGGATCCTGAAGCCAGAGAATTCGGCTACATGGCACCGATCCCGAGGGAATTGATAGTCAAAGTGCCTAAAACTTTATTGTACCTTTCATTTTCATTAAAAGATTATTCTAAATTTAACCAACACTTAAATCTTTTTTTAAAAGCCGGACATGAAAAGCAACGAATTTGGTATGAAAACGGACACGAATTCTACTATGCACCTGCCAATGACCATTCCCGAACTAACATTCGGAGCTGAGGCTGGGCTTGTTGAACATAAAGATTCACAAGTCTCTGCAACGTATGTAACTGTATGCCCATTTTGGGCCTTCCATCCAATTGCCGATCTCGAACAGTTAAAAATAGTGTATACCATCCTAGACTTATCGCGATGTTAATCAACTTTTGATTGCCATAATCTAGCCAACAACAAGGGAAGGATTACTACTCCGAGAGCCGTGGTCCTGTCCTAAGAATTAGAGGACAACGAGCACAATTCGTGCTGAATTATAAACCTCCCACTGATAGCATGTCAAGCGATTTATCACTAGTCGAGGAAGAATTTTTGTGCGAAGAATTGGACCCCTTTTCATCAACCACAAGTTAGCATTTACTTCCCAACCAACTCCTTTGCGTATAATACTCGTATTAGTTTAACCACAGATTGTCAGACATGCATATCCGGAAACAAGCCAACGTGACAATTTGTGGCTCATTCATTCTGGTCTAGAGACAGAAATGAGTAAGGTAAGAAAAAAATGCCGAGACTAATGTCATAATTGGTTAACTACAGAGGGAAAAGAAACACGGTATATTACACTGAAGAATGAAGGAACCACTGCCATTCGTTACCAATGGCTTAGATTCCCATACAACAATGAGATGAGGGACATGTTGGGAAATCCTGCTAGAGCTTTGGGTTTGCAAGAAAGCAAAAAGCCCATGGACAAGGTATTTGACCGCATTGAATCAGACATGAATTCCAGAAGGTTAGTTGGCGAACATGTAATAAGAGACAACTTTTCTCCATTGCATTGCGTTGGATTGGATTTCGTGCGTAGAATAATCTTCAGACTAAAACAACCTTGGAACAAGTTTACAAGCCTCCGAGCATTGAATTTTTCTTTCGAGAGTTGCCAGGAGTTCTGCTCCCAGGACAATCCCTTGAATTTCCCATCATGTTTAGAGCATGGAAACCTGGCTATTATCACGAGACCCTTTACTTGGTCACTCATCCTAAGATAAGCAATGATGAGGGTAGGAACTATGCTGTGAGATTGACGGGACTTTGCATGGATCCAGATTTAACCGTATGAGTCAAAAAAACTCTCGTCACACTTTAAACAAACAATTTCATGTATTCATATGAAAATAGAAATAAGTTATTTAAAAAACGAACACAGGAAACCGCACCGACACCTTATCGGCCGGCTAATATTGAAGAAGCAATCAAACGCATAGGGTTAGAAAAAGGGGCCAAGGAAATCATACGCTCAATTTTAGACCATGCTATATTTAAACAATTAACACAACCGAGTCCTTCTAAACGTCCCTATGGGTTTGTATTAATCAAAATTCATAACACAATTCAATGAAATACAATCTCACCACCTGCAGTCATAAAAAGTAGTGTATAATAAACTATTTTTCTATTCACAGCACAGAAAACAGCCCTCGTTTCAAGATAAAGATATAGTGGATGTTTCTGAGTAACAAGTGCCATCGCGGATATCATTGAATACTTGTAAAATATGAATCTTTATGGATTATTCATACATGCATTGACCACCTTCACCTTGTAGTTATTCAACTCGCATCGAGTAATTGTATTGCTTTATTATATACGTAAGGGTTTCTGCATCGCATATAATAATGATCTGCATTTTTTAAATAGTTTTGTATTTTATCCAACTACCAGCAAAACCCCTAATAATAAATACAACTTGTATTACAAATGTAAAAACGCCCAGTTTCCATACATTATCTCATTCTATGACCAATAAAGATCTCACTATTACAAATGTAGCAATGAAGCGTAAGATTGCAGAGTACTGCTAAGAGCCGATTATTAATAATGGAACGAATTATATGGAGGAGCAAGGTTATTATGCAAATTTTCTGCAATACCAAACCAAGCTGGACGGCATTGAAATTCATTTTTTTACTTAATTCTTGTGAATTGTGAAGTACAACCAAGCAGACTTCCTAATAACTTGCTACAGTAGAGGAATATAGATGACTTAGTGCAAAATTATGCATAGTACTTGCCTAGGCAAAACTAATTCTAATTAGACTACTTAGGTAAATAATAGAAATAGATAATTGCGCACAGTAAACACATGAATAAACGATGTCTTCGTACATAGGAGAGGGCAGAAAAAGTAATTAGGATGCTGTAGCAAAGGATATTTGTACAACAGTTAACTATTCTCTTCTGAGCTGTTTCTAAATCTAAATCTGTGCTTGTTGGTGAAGGAATTGGCTAGTTTAGTTAGACCAATCTGTTTGAAGGACCGATTGTCAAATCTTCGCTAGCCAGTGTGAACTGTGAAGAGCGTTAAGTCAACATGCATGTATTAGCCAACATAATTGAGTCTGAGTAAGTAGACCCTATATATGCCAAACTTGACACACATTGACGGAATGCTCATTAGTAATAATATTTTTGATACTTTCCTTCAAGGCTTTTGTTTCAATCAATTGTTTCATACAAAGCTCGAGCACATGCAATTCAAAATAAATACTCCATCGCTCGATTTCAATTACTGTTCGCTAAAAATTGTAAAACAGGAAAATAGCCAAATAGTTATACAATTATAGGTAGAGCATTATGAAGAAATGATTATTTGCCACATGCACAGAAATTAAGCATTTATCATTCATACCTGATTTGATTTCTACAACTTTTTCCTCATTTATTCTTCAAAAAATTGTAAAGGCAGAGTAGTCTCAAATCTACTTGTCAAAATCCAAATAACGAAAGGTAAAAAATATCACTTTGAATCAATCATAAAAGTCTAACAGGCCAATGCAATCGTCAAAATCACAAATCTTTGCACTCTAGTGGCTCTCGCATTTAATGATGACAACGCAACGTGTGAGACATGCACAACTTCTCTCTCAATTTTGGGAAACCTCCTTTTTTGCAACAAACACGGCAAGACACGCAGGCAACTGATAATTCTTCTTTGAAGTTTCTGTTAATTTACAAAATTGTCTCAAAGAGCAGGTCATGAATACCTTGTGCTGAAACAGATACTATTTTATAAAAACACACGAGGAGTGTCACGAAAAACAACTACTGTCATGCTAGAGCACGGGTTAAACAAAAATTAGTAGTACCTATCACTTGATTGCTACTAATTCGGATCACGCAAATATTTAGTATGAGCAACTCTGGCTAAATAATAGGAAAGCTCAACGTAGCGAGTGTTATGTCGGTCACAAACCACTAGTTACTGAAAGATAATAGAATAAAAACGATCTATTGGGTACCCCAGAACATTTGTTAAGCTCACTAAAAGTCTCACCTCTCTGGCAGGACTATGATATGGACCTTATTACATGCATGCATATACTTTTAACTGAGTTTTTTATTATTTAAAGTCTAGCTTGATATGT
Source organism: Hydroisotoma schaefferi (assembly GCA_034682405.1). Taxonomy (NCBI): domain Eukaryota; kingdom Metazoa; phylum Arthropoda; class Collembola; order Entomobryomorpha; family Isotomidae; genus Hydroisotoma; species Hydroisotoma schaefferi. The sequence continues at coordinate 17,628 of JAQFZX010000512.1, read as the reverse complement.
TCATGAGATTTTTTACTTCCCCAGCCCAGCAAGCAACATTAAGTATTAGCAGTTCAGCTTAATAAAAACATCCCTTACTTGGTTAACTATAATACTTTTGAGGTTTGGTTTAGCTTGTTTAGTTCTAAGCCTTTGGTTTAAAATTTACATGCACAAAAGAGGTTGGTTTGTCTGTCCACATCCATAGTACTGTTGACCATGCATGATATTAAAGAGTGTTTGAGTTCGACTTTTTCATGAACGTACTGAATAAAGCATTACTTAAAAGTAAAACATGCTAGATACTGCACTGTTCCTTTGTCAGTATTTGTTAATAAAAGTACAAATAAGTATGCAGAAGTCTTTTCATATAGTGAAAATAAAATTCTATGTGGTCGAATAGATGGGCAGAGAGATAGTATTAATTACAATTGGTATTATGGAAATTGTACTATGAAATATGCTGACTGACATTTGATACTTCGCCAGAACCTTTCAACAACATTCGCAAATTTTTTAAATCCTGCTGTAAACTACTATAAATAAGATAATTTTACGACTGTCGCTTTACTATTGTTAGTAAAAAAAATCTTCTACAACAAAACCTGTCTAAGTTTGTTCTACTCGTTTCGTTATGATTATGTTGCAGAGAAATGCACTCATATCTTTGTGACACTATTTGAAATTGTATCAATCAGTAAGAGTGCATGCATATAGGATCAATTTTCTTGTTGTCCTGTTTAAATTTCTAGATGTGCAATATCTTAATTGTTAAATCCTAAACGATGCAGAACCATATAATAACTGCTATCCTATGTTGTAAGTAAACTGTTCCCTCGTGGATCTACGTTTAAGTATTGCAGTTAAAAGCTAAATCATTTCAGATAGTCTTCTTGATCTTGAGAAGTCGTGTCTTTATTTGCCAAAGGTTGAAGAAAATCGATAAATATATTTCGCGTAATTCAGCCAATAGCCTGCTGGGAGGTTTAGCAGTCCCATTGGGTTGGATGGAATAAGGCACTTTTGTCATGCAAGCATGGCAAGCAATCAAACTTAATCGCATGTCTTCTTCAGCCTTATTGTGACTAGGCTTCGAATGAGGCTCTACTCGCGTTTTGTGGTAATAACATGCGGCACATAATAATGCAAGCAAATAGTAGAGAGGCACAAGCTGTACTTCATAAAAGAAATAAAACACAAACTTGTCTCAGAGCAGAGGTCATATTTCACCGCAAAACGAATGGTGACGAAAAGAGGTCTTCTCATTTCTATTTGCATAACCAACCATTCAAATGTGTAGCATATCATCTGAGTAAAGTTTACTACATGTTAAAAATCCCACAAGATTACTTGGCACTACTTTTCTTTTTATCAAGCTAATAAAATGGATACCAACCATTTACTAATGAGGAAGAATATAAAGCAGAAATTGAATGAAAAGAGTAACGACCACATGTAGACATCACAAATTAATGTGAAATTTTTAATCCTTCAAGATGGTCTTAGATTTGCTTCTGACAATTTCTCTTTTCCTTACTACTCTAGTTCTACTTTTCGTCCATAAGTATACTTTTAAACACACATACAATACAGGACTTAAAAATGACCAATCAACAGCTTCTCTAACTTGAAAAATAATTGTTACGTCGATAGACAATAGACTCTAGAAATCGATAAATTTCTTTTCTTTTCTGTATAGTAGTAAATAGAACGATAGAGTAATTATAAATACTCAAGAAAAATACTGCTACGCCAGGCAGGTTAGCCTTCTTATTATCACTTTATTGCCTCAATCATCAACAAAATCCCAATAATTTTATACGCCTGATCATCTAACTTGGATTTTAATAGCTAAGTTGGTCTTCAGATCAATATACAAAACTCCCCATCAGTTCTTTTGATCATGTATCAACATTATTGCAAACGGGTTACTTCCATCTTCAATTAAAATTGCTTTAGTACAAACTGTGCTAATGATCTATCATTTTCTACTATCATATCTTTCGACGCTATATAATAAACATCAACAACCTATTTGTTTCAATGTTATTCTAAATGTACTGTAACTGCGGTACTAGACAGAAATCATATCAGCTAAGCACTACTCCCTTAGTGGTAGTTTAAACAGACAGAAAGCAATACAGTAGATAGACATTTATGCAACTATTATTACGTGCCTTTAAGACAATCCTCCTTGTTAAATCGTATTTTTAACTTTTGAACATCAAGTTTAGTCCACATATTTCGTGTTTCGTATAACAGGCTGGTTATAAAAAAACTGAAATAATAAAGTATTTCAGTATGCATGCTGAACTCAAAGACTGAGGAAGGGAAGAAGTGTATATTTTATCTACACTAAACTATCTATATATTCAATACAATACCCTGACCATGTTCTGTGGTTATCCCTATGAATTGGGCGTCTCTTTACTGCAATTATTGAGGGAGTTATAGACCAAGTGAAATGTCCATCACGCAAAAAAATTGACCTTAACAGCTTGCAATTTGCTGGCAAAGTTGCCACTTCCTAATAACTTGTTTCAACACAAACCCCCAAAAGAATTATTGAACTGCTTGCTTTTTTTTCTTAGTAAGGAAAAAAATAACTATCTACTGCTCTTCTATGTACTTTTTGGACTCGACGATTCAATTCAACCATGAAAACATAAACAAGATAATCGGTATACTGCTTATCTTCAAAATCAATTTAAGTAACGGTTACTTCTAGCAGTTGCTTTTATGTCCAAAGCACAAAAAGCTCAATTGTCAAACACTTTCTGAACTACCAAATATAGAAGATGTATCACCAAGTCATGATAGTGTTTGTCATCATCAAAAAAGGTTCTCTTCTACTACATTAGACGACGGAATAATTATGAATAAATATTGTACGCAGTTAGGAATGGGTACATATTTTTGGTAAGGATTGAACATGGGCCTATACAATTTTACATTCAAATAGTACATTACGTATTTAAATAGCATTAATATTAATCTCAACTCGGTCCAACAACTGCATGGTTGATGTTTTTATTGGATACAGTTAGCTTAATTTTTTCAAGTCTGTGATTTCAGACTATTTAAAATTCTGACTGGGCAAGGTCAGAGTTTCATAAGTAGGGCCACTTATAGCCTTCAAAATGTAATCGAATTAATGCGTCATTAAGAATGGATGAAATTAGAAATGTCGATTTAGTGCAAGGTAAAGTATAAAATTCTTCACAAAAGGAAATCAAACGTTGGGTTTCAATGCTTTAGTCATGAATTGTGCGTACACCTACACCTACTCAATACATTTTTTTAAACTATGAATCAGCAATTTGCTACCAAAGGATTTGCTCACTCAATCCAATTCACGGGGTGGATTAATTAAAACTATAGCATAGCATTATGTGTTACAGCCCAGGATAGTTCAGACCGTGTATGAATGCCTGATATATCATGAGATACATAATTGCTAACTCGATTGGTGTTGGCAATACCTTCAACTGATGAACAGCAGTGTTTTACGAAACAATCTTGTACAGACTGAAGTTAACTTTAATTGCAATTAAAAAAATCTCATTAAAATAAAGCTGTTGGAGTGTCTGAACTTGGCTTTTGACCAAATTTAAATCCAAATACATCCATTAAGTATTAAGTAAGCTCGAAGACATTTAAAAATAAATGCATATAGTTACAACGAACTGTACTGGAGGATAGAACTACAAACTGCAACAGGTGAGGCACCAATATTGCCAATAAGCCCACAAAAACGCGTGCCTATATTTATCAGCACAAAAATGGCAATTCCTCTTAATAAAGCAAGACCTGGGGTGCCAGTGTGATTATGCTGCATGATGTTTTACTAAGTAATCTAACAGCAATGTACGGTGGTATGTTTTTATAATCCTCCTCGGAGCTTTTACCCGTACTTAATCCTAATTGAAGTAGTAAAAACCTTACTGTGTTAACGAAACATGCTTGGATGTATTTGTGTAGTTGAAGAGTCCATCACATAAAACGTAGTAACCATCCTTGCAGTACAGGACAGGAAGTGATGAAACATGTCAAGAAATACTTTAAGGAAATTCGGTTTGAGTGGAACAAAAAACCTGCTTTGAAAAATTGGAACATACTTAAATGAAATAAAAAATCATGATTCGATATAATAAACTAACTAATGTCTAAGTTGTAAGAAGATTATACATAGGCAGGCATCGTACAAAGAAGAATATATCTATTATTTTGAAACTTCTTATCTTAACTCTACTAATTAGACTCAACTTAAGCAAGCCCGATATCTTTTATCTATGTGAGTTTTAAAAATGAGGTTATGATTCTAGAACTAACACAGCACTCGGCACGAGTTGTCCAATTTACAATATTTTACAACATGTCTGGCCTGGTGTCAGTGAAACAACCATCCGTCCAACCCCATGACCATTTTAAGTATGTTATAATATCGTCGATAAATAATACTAGTAATCCTGAGAACCTAATATGAAAACCTGAAACTCATCAATATTAAGTGGGTTTGTGTAGTTTTCACTAGCTAAATAGGATGGGTTGATACTGATGAACATGATATCGTTCAAATGGCATTATTGTACATATAGGAAAAATTAAAGCAACTCATCTTACTTTAGAACTTTACCTTGCGTACTTAACACAATAAAATAGATAATTGTAAAAGAAACTCATCTCATTTTCAGGTGCAACCACCAACAATCAACCATGCTCTCTGCTGCATACCGAGTGCAATAAAGTGAGATTATAGCACACATAAAATGCGTATATTTTTTTCAAGATATAGGAACTTGAATTTCAAGAATGGGATCAGATACAAAAATCTCATTTCAATCCTAGACTTCTTAATGTGCATAAAGATGTTGAAGATGAGAGGTTACAGAATACTTAACTTTTTACTATAAACTTGACAGCCTTTATATTTGGCATGACATGAGAGTCGAGTGCTCCAATTTTTACCTGTGTTTTGTGTCCGTCCATTTATATTTGATACTGAAACTGACTTTGAAGTCAATACAGTGAGACATGGATTTTCAGGAGCTAAACATTTTTTCCGCAATGGAATACAATCAACGTAATTACTCAGCTTTCTTCTATTAGCATAATACATCTTACTTAGCCTCTCCATGCATACTTCTCTGTGTCGTATTGAAACCTTAATGTAATGGTGTCAACTGTCAACGATCCGTACCAGTGGTTAATAAGTTTATGAAAGCTGAAAGCTTTCAGAGACGAGCTCTAGTGAAATCAATTTCATTCGGGCATAGTCAAAAGCTGAGATATAGGAAATCGTCAAATGTATAAACGGTTAGGTGGTTAACGACTGGAAAAAGTTCCCACCAGCGCAGCGTCATACTAAAGTAAGCTTGTAAAAACATTTGCTGTCTCTGCACTTGCATTTTGTTAAACACACTATTGCCTGTTCTTAACAATAAGAATATAATTGAGGCTGAGAATAAGCTAGCTCAACCGGCAGAAAAGTAAAAACCGTATCAAGAAGCATGCAAGACGCAAGGCATGCATACAAAAGAATGAGTGTGTTTAGGGGAACCTAAAAATTCCCATGCCTTTACTTTTGCTTATACAATCTTACATTCATCTTGGATTAAGAACGTTGATAAAAAGTTGATCTGTTATAGTTGAACAGGTTAATGTCGGCCTTGAATTTATCTCCATCCTGCAACAAATCCCTAGCCCCAACGACTTTATGCAGTCAAATACCTACCTAACTCCCCAACAGCTTTAAGCACCCTTTTATAATTTCTGGTTAAAGAATTTTATAACATCAAACACAACCTAAATATTGTATTCGTTTGGGCAACAAGAACACTTCAGTACATATTAGCTATACCTTCAGTTGAAGCATTCTTATAAAGTCAACGTAAGTATTCACGGATTGCTGGCATAAAACACTGCATTGCATGAACACCTGTAAAGGGTTGAATATTAAACAAAGAGACGCATGTTGTATTGAAAACAGGTTGTGGAGTTTTACTTCTTTGATCACAATCAGGCAGTTATATCGTATCGGCATAGGAAGAAAGACAAACCTAGATTAATCTATTTTATACAGAATTTATACAGAATCTTTAAACCACCCTTAGCAAACACCCCTCGTTCCACCACCTTTAACCTGCTGGGGTTCTATCTTGTCTGATACAATGGCAGCATTTCTTGTTAAAATTAACCTGCTAAAACTTTTACAACGAGAGATTCCTCAAAGTTTAACATGCTGAATGTTTTTTACTGATTATTTGCATGATTTAATTACATTATGCAAGCCTGGAGAGGAGCAATAGCTAGCTGATCAGTATTCTTAACGAGAACGACTTTACGAAATAGCTTACCTTTGTTTGATGCATTTTAAAAGAAGTTATTATTCATATGGTTTTTTATTTAATGGTTTTGTAAGGATAGGTGTAGTATCAGGTTGGATTATTATGCAAATACATAACTTATAAACTTTATACATTTTATGCTAACCGTTCAGCAATATCGTAATAGTTCAATAGGACAGTTTTAGTTTACAAATTTACAAAACCAGCATTGAACGTGTTTCAATATCTTTCATTAACTTACTTGGTGTTTACTAAATTGCAGACATACACGATACACTTATTAACTTGATATGAATGCACATCCCGTCAAAGACACATATTTCTAAACAATTTATCATGAGTATGAGTAGTAAATAATTTCTCTTTTCGGGATCGGGATTCAAAACTTTGTAAGCAAAACCACTGATCTATCCAAAAGGGAATTCAATTAATATAAGAATGAGTTCATGCAGTATTTAAAATTCTAAACGGATTCAACTCAGGTTTCTCTAATGACAATTCTGCTAGATTATTGTGGAGAAATCGTCAAATCTTTTACTTTCTGCTGATGATGTTGGTGGTTGATTCAGGAGGTTAAAATGCTCGAATAAAATAAGAAGCTCTGTGGTGACATGTCTTATTTAAACATAGTTATTGGTTAGTAAAGTATATGCAAAAACCCAACCACATACCTCTAATTTAAACATGTGACAAGTTCTTATATACGAGAAGTTTCGTCTTTTCATATATTACAGCAGATTGCTTGCAGTAATCAGTAAAGCATGCTTCTGTATCAGATTCTTCTGGTTTCTTTATGCAACTCTAGTTTACTATTTATATTTTTTATTAAGCTTAAAAAATGCAGCAAACTAGAGTAAATAGAGTTAATTTTAATCAGTTTACGATTTCCATCGTAAATAGTTAGTTAAGCCGACATATTTAACTAGCTTCTACTCTCTCTTTCAGTCGGTCGGATCGAATGGATGGGAAAAAACATAAACCACAAGCAAACTAGGGTTGAAATTGAAACGAGTATTTCACTGCTAAACCTCTAAAAACTAAAATGAACATGGGCTAGTTAAAAGTAAGAACTGCTCGCTAGTTTTAGTAATAATTCTGAGATTATTATTGAAATCATAATCATCTCGTTATGCGTGTGAATAAGTTGTTCTATTTCTCATAAAAAAACCAAACCAAACGGTCTCTTATTTCTTTGAAATAGCTTGTCAGAAATTAATATCCCAAGTAATTTTTTTTAAACCGAAAAACCCCGTCCTCCAGCAACCGTGCTTATCTTAGCAAGTTTAAAGATAAGCATGATGATAAGCAGATAATCTTGAGAAGCAGATAAGCCAGTCACTCTCACTTGCAAAGATGTTTATTTGCCCCTGGACCAAAATCAGCGAGGGAATTGGCATACTTTTAAAACCATTTTAGAAACAAACACAAATTTTAGAAACAAAAAAACATTAATATTTAATTCCCAATGTATTGAAACTTTTTCAAAGAAATCTGCAATTAAAGACGGATTCTACCGTCGTCGGATTTAATATAAAGTTTGGAATTGGAAGGAGTATTCCGGAAAAGTAAGTCGGCTTTTTTGTGTTTAAAAATATAGAGGATTTCTAGATTTAATTTTTGCTGGATATGGCATGGCCTGTATTTTTAACTCTGTTTTTGACATATTATAGAAACCTTACCGTATTTCCCAAAATAATGCCCCCTGGGCTTTATTACTTTGAAGGAAAAATTATAAATTCCATTAATTAGACCAGATAGGGCAAATTTAAATTTTTAACGTGGAAAAGTAGTGAGGTCAGTATACCGGGGAAGAAATATTATTAAAGGGGACTAGGGGAGGGGCATTATTTCGGGATATGCGGTATTTTAATTTTAAAAGACCTACCTTACCTTGTCCTTATTGAAAGAATCCTTATCCTTCTTCAACATTAACTGTAAGTAACTTGTGTTCCTTTCCTCTCGTTTTGTAATTATTATTATTAGAAATGCTTGAGTATGAATTCCATTTAGTTCAACAGTTTAAAGAGTAAATGTACAATTAGTAAACGCCACTCGCATTAAACTCCGCTTTTATTTATTAAAAGGATTTAAAAAAAACAGAATAAAAACACAATCACTCCGTCCGAATTTGTAGATGATTTATCTCTCGTTTGTTGTTCGTTATGTAGGGTATTTTTTTTTTTAGAAATAACAACAATTTTTTGGATTGTCAAACGGTTTATTTTACTACTATAAGTAAAAATAAGCTGAATACTGAAAGATATTAAAATAAAAAGTCGGCGATTTATAAATATGAATCGGTGATATTAATTTTTGTAGGGAAACTCGAAGCACACGAAAAACTGGTAACGTCACTAATAAAAGCTAGACAAGACACTGACTGGGGAAGGGTAGAAGTGTAGATATTTTGTATCTCAATCCTTAAAAGTCAGATCTAAGCAGTAAAAGTACTATCTCTTTGTGTGTGGATGAAATAAAACACTTGTTCCCAAAGTCCTCATCAGATTTCAAAGTAAGGGAACTCTGCCTGCTTGCCTTTATAATGTAAGGAAATGTAGTAACTCAAGAAGGCGACTTACAAAAGCATCTTACCTCCTTCTCGTCAGTCCACTTTGTAGCTGGGACTACTGGGAGCCGATAATACTCTTAAAACTTGAAGTATCATCGTCATAAAAATCAGAGGTGCATACATGTATTTATCGAGATTCAAGATTCAAATTGGAGAGACAGACTTGACAGACAATTCGTCCAAGTTTTAACCGTTTGTAGCGTCACAGCGTCAGTCATCATCGTTTATTAAATAGCTCAGGATCTTAGGGTTTTTAGCTAACATTGGTTTTCATATTTCTGAAGGCTCGAAAGTGAGAGTGTTTGGGTCATGAAACACAGAGAGAGTATTTAATGGCTAAGGTAAGCTGTTATCTTTTATGGTTAGTTACAATTTTAATACATTTTTAGTTCTTGTAATCAAAGCATGAGCTCAGAACCTGAAATCGTGCATGCACTGTGCATCATCTAATGAGAATGAGACTATAGTTTGGTTTGAAAATGGGATGGAACGTTCAATCATTTTGTTTTGACTCTTGTAGTTAGACAGAACGGCCGGGATACTTTAGAACGACGAGTTCATAAAAGTTCTTTACACTTTTCAGCGAGTGAATGACTATGACTGTCTTACGTCTTTTAAGTATTTAGTGTCATCCTCGCAGTTTAGTCCAAGATACATTATTTAGCATAGTATCTATGATAGGCAACTTGTAGATATGTTTTGTTCCCCTTTGGGAAAAAATAATCTCTGGTATTAGAACTGGATGAGGAGGGTAGTTTTTGGAAAGAGGATGTACGACTTCTACCAACTGCAGACTGCAGTTTCAATGTATACGGGTGGTTATATAATATGAATTTCATAAGCTGTAGTTTTTTTTAGATTCTGTTTGTTAGGGGCTACCTTTACCAGTTCTATGTCCTTCAGTCCAACAACTAAAGATATGTTCGGTTTTATGCAACTTTCTAGCTCTTTGGAAGAGGGGTAAAATCTACACTGAATGTAGTCCAGTGCAGTCCAGGATTTTATATTGTTGCTTACCACTTTGGAAATAAAAAGTTTGTTTCAATAACATGATGACATGATTCGATGATAATGCATTCTTTGCTAATAGAATAAACTGGAATACAACTCCCAAGTTTAGATTAATACATAGAGGTCTAAATACACATCACTAATTGTCAAGCTAAGACACTGAACAGGTTGATATTTTACCATGAAGTAGAGTTTAAAAAATAAATAGCATCTTATGTTCCTTACTTTAGAATATATAGTCACTCTTTTATAGGAAATACGCTTAACTATAAAGCAAATTTACCAGTTTTAAAATTTTAAAGAGCATCGGATTGATCAAACGCAAAATTAATTCGTAGTGCCGAGGACAAACGATTAAATATGTCCAAGTATGATTAAGATAATTCTGGTCGCTTATTGTATAGCCTTAAAATTCCAAAGGAATTTTTCTTCTAATAAGTTGCCGAAGCTCTCTACCAATTAAATTTAAATAACAAAACAGCCACAAAAATTCAGTGATAATTTTACGAGAAGTGGAATGTTATGAAATAAAGTTCTTTTTTCTTTTATGACGAGGCAAGAAGTTCATGATATGATTAAGCCACTATTTCTCATGTCAGCATCGCTTCATCACCACCACCATCATTATCATATTGTTTGCATCAAACGCAAACCTCCCGATGAGCGCTAGGAAATAAGTATGGTAAAAAGGCTAGTTAGTGAGAGTTAAAAATCATTCTGTCGGTAGATAGATAGAGATGAATCAAGGAAGGAAGTACATCGTTGCTTTAATTTGGATGATGTTTGCTGAATTTATTTATGCATGCATGCATAGAAACTTTGCTTGTTTGCAGCAGTAGTATTGAGCAAGCAAGGGGGCTGGTCTTTGTGATAAGTAGAAACGGTTGTGTCCAAAGTTTTCATTTCAATATTGAAAAGATTTTGAAATCATTTTACGAGAAAAGAAGTGTCCATCCCCAGCATAGTGCATGTAAATAATTCTTCATAGAAGTAGTCAAAGAAATTCCTCCTTGAAGCATCCTTTTGTATTTTAAAGAATCATTAAAAATTGAGGATTCCGTATATTACTCATGGGGTTACAAATGTATTTTTTTTCAAGTGAGCAAAAGGCATAATTTTATTTTATGCAGTATTAAAATTTACCTAGGAAAAATATTAAAAGCATAATCATTTCCTGCATGATGCAATGCTTTTTTAGTTACATTACATCTAATTTACATGAAATATTGTAAAACCCAATCGTAGGATTATTATTGTAAACAAGCCAAGGACGTCCATACTTTAATATTTATGATCGCAGTGATGTCTTTTTTGCATGCTTTATCGTCTCTAACATTCAAAAAGGGAATTATTCCACCCGTTGTTAATCCAAATGATCAACATATGTACTTACCCTGTATATTGCTCATTTTTGTTAAATGAAGTAGCATAGCTTCGGAAGGAACGAAAGATGGATCATTGCGTATTACTCGGCAAAAGGTGTCTGCGTGTCATTTCAGCACAGTTACCTTATTACTAATTCAAAAGAAGTCCTCAAGGTTTGTCTTTGAACACGAAAAATCAATCCTCAATTGTAGTTATCGATTTGACGGATAGTACTTATTAGTTTTGCACGTACTTTCGGAGTGGAAAACTCTAGCTAACATATATCTCAATTCCTGAAAGCGATGAAACCTTGAAGGATATTTTTCGCAATTGGGAAGCACTCTGCTTTTGCTATTTTAGTCGGATCGGAATTAATTTTAGTGTAAAGTTCAGTATTATGCGTAATTCGCTTTGTAGAAGGGAATCAGAGCGTTCATGTAGTGCTTGGACTAATAAAACATGCCAAGTGTGTTGAGTATAAGGCACCGATTTACATATGCTTACTAAATTAGTACTTGTTGAATTGTTCCTGCCTCTGTCTTTGATATTACGGATGTCGTACGTATTTTAGTGTTAGTAAACTAAACAGAAATGCGTAAACCCAAGAACCCCGTCCATAGCTTTCTCTTACTTGGGCTGGACATTGTTAGCGTAATTGCATGCGTAATCCATATCATATCTGAAATTTGATTAAATATTGAAAGCATAAAGCATTTTATTTCGATCAGATAGATATGATTTATTACACTAGTCCAAAGTAAGTAGAGTGGGGTTTAGGGTTTTTATGCATTATCAAATCGTTTATCCTCAGTTTCAACCTGCTAGTGATGAACAATGAACAAAACAGGATCCCAAAGGTTTTTTTGGGGTAAACATTTACTATGGCAGGATGTACGTATTTTTTTGTTCCTGTTGTGATGTGACTGCTATTTACGGCTAGTAAAAATCTCAAACAAGCATCCCCTTCGGGAAAGGAAGAATAGCGACTTTAATCTATATATACCATATTGTCTCGAATAGTGGCCCTCCTCAAATAGTGGCCCTCCTCATATAGTGGCCCTCCTCAAATAGTGGCCCCTTTCGAAAAGTGTCCCACTTAATTACTATCAATTACCTTATAAGCCCCCTTTAATTGTAAGTTAAATTTGACCCCCAAAAAACTGAAAAATCAATTAGTAGCCCGGGCCGCTACTCGAGACAATGTGGCAAGTACTTTTCTTGGAATTTTTGACGGTAGTGCTGCATGCATCATGTTTCTGTCCTCACGTATTATTTGCTTCGTCAGAGATGCTGATGCTATTAAAAACCCATTTCATCCAAAGTTTTGACTGTTTCCATCCTCTTCCTTTTCTTCTAGATTTTTTTGTCACATAAGGATGGGCTCTTTTTTATTGTCCCTTTTCAATTAATTTTTGTAGAAGGTTTACAACATGGGTGGATGGTTGTTTGGCTGGGGAGAGTTTAATCACCTTCCCGTAGATAGATTTCTTAGCCTATGAAAGGTATACTGTTATGGTATAAATGCAAATTATCCATTAAAAAAGCGCTTTAGTGAATTGAATTGAGATTAGAAGAACGGTTGGTTGGTATGATCTATAGTGGTCATTAATAAGTTCCAGTATGTGGTTTTCAATTGAAAAAAAGAACAGTACTGTCGGAAAAAACGAGTCCAAAGTATGATGATAAATTAAAGCCGTCGGCTGTAGATTTTAACGGGTTCGCTTTGTGTGGTTACCGGTTGCTAATTTCCGTCGTTTTCTTGAATTGGTTTTGCACAGGTCAGAGAGAGGGATTATTAGCACACGAGGAGGTTAGTTATACAATACAATAGAGCACAATCAAAATGTCAGGGAGGGATAGTAGAAGTCGTGATGATCGTCGTCGAAGACGGGATAGAGACAGAGATTATGATCCCCGAAGAGATCGTGATCGAGAAAGGGATGAGCGTTCTACTGCAGATTCAAACCCACTTCCAGGCCCCGTCGTACTTTTGAAAAGGCCAGGGTCCTTACAGCAAAGTCAAAATTCAGGTTCTCAATCATCTCAGAGTCAGGGAGCTACCTTGAAAGAAAAAGTTACAGCAAACGCTTTAGCTGCTGGAGATTCGGCTGTTAATGAAACGGCAAAACATGCTCCGATTGGAATCTTACAAAGAACGACTCAACAAAGACGAAACCCTGATAGTAGCGAGTCTCATGGGTCTTCTTCTTATGTAGAGAATCTACAAGAGGTATTAAGTAAAGCTATTATCCAGTTTCAAGTACGATTAAGACTGAATTAAGAGCTAGACTCAAGAATGGATATGCATTTTTTTAGAAACCAAAGCCTGCTTTGATTGGTCTTCCAAACACTCTGGACTTACTTAAACCTAGTTACAAGTTTCCACAAGAGTATGCTGCAACATTGATCGAACGTTCTATGAAGATGAAACCTGTTGGAGAGTTTGATTTCTTTTACAACGGAAAGGCCAATTTGGACTTTTTGGTGATTACTGCAGTTGGCCGGCCATCTAAAGGTATTATTTATGAATTTGAAAATGATAACATTGTTTCGTAAATGAAGTCTGACATAGAAAAACGATTTGGCCATAGGAAAGTCTACAATACTCTCGTATTTAGCTGGCAAAGAAAAGTTCGGAAGTAGAATACTATTCCAAAAGCGGACCAGGAGTCAAGAAATGGAAACCGTTATGTACATTACTTCTGATAACATAATATTTATTGAGATTGCTTCTGTATTTAACTGCGCCGCAGCTTATGACCTGATATCTAGTATGCAGACAGGCACATTGGAAACTGCAACGTTGGTAAGTTGATCGTTTTAAACGTCAGAATAGTCAAGGTTTAAAACTACAGTTTGGTCTTATTTTGTAGACATGGAATCTTCGTTTAATGCGGTGGGCTATAGCCATTAGTCATATCGTTCTGATTGTAAGTGATAATCTGATTGATCCAGATCTTTATCAGCTTATAAATTCTGCGGAAATGATACATCCAATGGTAAGTTAGGTAATTCATGTACATATAATTTATTTATAGCTGCATATTTGTACATATTTAATTTGTATTCTTCTATTATAGGAATCTGCACTAGGAGAGGGTACATATCCAGAACTCATATTCGTTTGCAATAAAGCACCCATGTCATACGTAGATGAAGAAAATCTGCTGGCTCAGTTTCAATTCATGTTTAGCACAGTTACAGGGAGATCTGCCAGGCTTAATCCGAATTTTTATATTCTGCCACATTATAAATCTACAATACACACAAAGCGGTACATTTTTACGACGTCTACATTTGTTCTGTAAAAACGAGACTATTCAAATTCATTGTAGATTTTTTATGCTGGATATTACAGATACGAGGAATTTAAAAAGAAGATCTATGACTTTAATCGTTATAATAGAGCATCTTTTGGACCTGAAATTCCTAGTATTCCTAAAATTCCTCAAAAATACTCGGTGTATGATTGGTTTTCTAATTCCACTAAACTCTGGGAGGAAATGAATCAACCCAATTTTTTCTCATCGTATGTTAAACTTCTGCCGTAAACAATGTTCTGTTTTCGCTGCTATTTTCATCAATGTCATCGGATAAATAGTGTTCTATAGTCAAGGGATATTCTGGCTCTGAGCATGCCTCTTCCAGTGATATTATTTAATAAAATTACTTTGGATACTAACGATAAAACTTCATTTAAAGTTTTCGATGCAAAAATATAATCCACCTTGCAAAAACCATAAAAAATGGGTTATCCGTCCGTCCGTTTTACTACAAACATTGCCTTACATCTAAAAACAAACCATGATAGGCACCTTCATTTTCGTCGCTTTGTGCACTTTCACTCTCATATTCTGCACACTAATCGACACAGCAAGTGGTGATAAAATATTATCCCAGTCGTGGTCACTAGTTGTGCAAATTCTAACGTTAAGCTTATGTGCAGTCGGTGGAGCATTTATTGGTATACTGATTTTATTTGTGGTTTGCTTAATCTATCACGAGGAAAATCGACCGACAGAATATGGGGACCACAATGAATTTTTCGATATCCATGAAAATCCACCCGTTATCAATGAGAATGTATCAAACGGTCCAGGTAGACGAAGGAGACGCCGAATGGTAACAACTCTTTTGCCGCAGATTGAGCGTGAGAGAGATCCATCACGGGATAAGCGTCGTAAAGCCATACAAGATAGCTTAGAGGAAACGGAGAATGCCGACTTTCAGACCCCATTACCTTCCCCTAGAAAGGCTTTTTCGGATTTCGAAGTCATTTACTGCGATTCTGATACAAAATACACTGATCAGCCAGCAGCAATATGTTTTGAGAAATATTCAAGACTGGAAAACCAGGACGAAGACGAAGAGACGTTTCTCATCGGACGTGATAAAAGCAGTACTTTACTTTTTACCAAATCTTTCCACCAACTTTTACCCACTTTGGAAGACGAAGAAGGTGTACAGTCGAGCAAAGATTCGGCTACCATTATGAAGCCATATATTATCTCTTGCAACTGCGAAGAAGACTTGATGTACGTTTGCACAAAGTGCTCAAGGGAAAATCTTAACTATTCGCCAATATCGGCCCAAGACTTACATGCATATGGATTAGACGAGTATTTTGATGATGATTTCAAAGAAATCAAACAAAAATCATATATAACGGACAAGGATGGGGAAAGTCATCTATCACTCAGTTCCCTTCATCTGAAAATTGATTCGCCAGAAGTGATTTCAAATTATCTACAACCTTAATTACTTCACAATAATTATCCTTGTGCATTACTACAATAAGAACGACTATGTAAATACTTTGAAATCCATATTTTATATGATATAATAAAACAAAACCTAAAATCTACAATACACAAAAAGCGATACATTTTTACGATGTCTACATTTTGTTTTGTAAAAACGAGAGTATTCAAATTCATTGAATATTTTTTATACTGGATATTACAGATATGAGAAATTTAAAAAGAAGATCTATGACTTTAATCGTTATAATCATAATCTTAATAGAGCATCTTTTGGACCTGAAATTACCAGTATTCCTCAAAATCCACAAACATATTCGGTGTATGATTGGTTTTCTAATTCAACTACACTCTAGATCAACCCAATTAAACTTCTGCTATAGGCAATGTTCTGTTTTCGCTGTTATTTGCATAGTTGTCATCGGATAAACAGTGTTCTATCAAGGCCTCTACACACACAACCAATGTGACCGTCGTTGGTGGTGTTCTATAGTCAAGGGATATTCTGGCTCTGAGTTTGCCTCTTCCTCTGATATTGCTCAATAAAATTGCTTTGGATACTAACGTGAAAACTTCATATGAAGTGATCGATTCAAAAATCTATCACCAACTTGCAAAACTATGAAAAAAATGGGTTTTCTTTAGTTTAGTAAAGTTTTAATACAAACACTGCTTTACATCTAGAAGCAAACCATGAAAGGCAATTTAATTTTCATAAGTTTCTGCACTTTCTTTCTCCTATTCTTCATAAAAATCGACCCAAAAAGTGGTGTAATAATAGTATCCCGGTCGCGGTCACTAGTTGTGCAAATTCTGTTGTTTAGCTTAGGCGTAGCCTGTACAGTAAGTATTAGTCTAGCGATCTTAAATGTGTTTCACAGCGTCTTTATCAACATTTACCCAAACCCAAACGAAATGGATGAAGATGAATTACTCTTGGAAGAGGAAGAAGACGCAGAAAATCGACCGACCGAATCTGGAGACCATCATGAATTTTTCGATATCGATGAAAGTCCACCGGTAATCAATGGGAAGGCATCAAACGATCCAGGTAGACGAAGGCGACAGCGAATGGCAACAACTCTTTTGCCGCAAATCGAGTGGGACCGAGATCCATCAAGGGATAAGCGTCGTAAAGCCATACAAGATAGCTTAGAGGAAACGGAGAATGCCGACTTTCAGACCCCATTACCTTCTCCTAGAAAGACTTTTTCGGATTTCGAAGTCATTTACTGCGATTCTGATACGAAATACACGGATCAGCCTGCAGCAATATATTTTGAGAAAGATTCAAGACTGGAATACCAGGACGAAGACGAAGAGACGTTTCTCCGCGGACGCGATGAAAGCACTTTAGTTTTTACCAAATCTTTCTACCACCTTTCACCCACTTTGGAAGACGAAGAAGGTGTACAGTCGAGCAAAGATTCGGCTACCATTATGAAGCCATATATTATTTCTTGCAACTGCGAAGAAGACTTGATGTACGTTTGCACAAAGTGCTCAAGGGAAGATCTTACCTATTCGCCAATATCGGCCCAAGACTTACATGCATATGGATTAGACGAGTATTTTGATGATGATTTCAAAGAAATCA
>JAQFZX010000511.1:0-55411 GCA_034682405.1 Hydroisotoma schaefferi | reverse complement strand
AAAAACGTACCCCCTTCTAAAATGTACTGCGACGCTTTCTGGGCTCGCATCGATAACCGTCGTCCACTTAAAGATACGCTGAGGGTCTGCAGCTTCTGTATTGCTCATTTTTGGAACAAACAGTCTCCTGATTTCATCTTTGACCGACTCAAAATATAATTCGGACTGGCAATACTCTGCGGGTCTCAAGGCTTTAGTTTTACTCAGTTGGTAATTCTGAGACAAAATATCCGTATCCCGAAGGTTCTGCAAGATTTTAAAAGATATGGATCAACGCTCGACTCAATCCCTTTTGATGTAAGCTACTTAACTTAATGCCCAACTAATTACCTTGAACTGTGATTCTTTGACTTTCCATGAAGAGTCTATAACATTTCCCTCAAAAAGTGGAATGTTAAAGAGGTCAAGAGAGAAGGGTCTCTCGTCTGGCATGAAACTGCGGTTTCTTGCAGGTCGTAAGTCAGAATCGGGATCAGAGGGGACATTTCCCTTGAAAAGGTCAGTCTTGAAATAGAGTGGGATGTTGTGCTTCCGAGCGATAGCATAGGCACAGGCATACGTGAACAACTCGTTACCCAAACCTTTTTCGAATATGAAGATAACGGAAGGAAAGGTCAGCGTTTTGGATGCCAGACCCTTTGCGTAGTTTTCCTTACGGAGCATTTCAATCCCAGAGAACCATTCCACCTGTCCAGAGACTGATTCTACTGATAAAATACTAATCAATTTAATTCAAGTTCCTCATTGACCTTTCCGAGTGACCAAGAAAAACATATTTTTAGGTCTAACCTATAGGATTTCCAGTTAACATGGTATTCTTCTTAATAAAAATAATTACAACTAGAAGGAGGATAAAGTACAGTGGCCGCGATCTCCAGCGATAAACAACGCTCCTTGGCCGTACCATGGTCATTAAGGCCAATAAGCGGAACGGTCATGGGCTAGAAACGGGTTTCAGAACAAGCTAGTTTAGCAACCTACATTTTTATTGACAGACAGACAGACAGTAACTAAAGGAACAAGGCTGTTCATTCCATTAGTCAGTAGATAACATCAAGGTACCTTGGATAACATAGCATTTAAGCGTATAGTTGCAAGATTTAGACCAAGTGAGATAGGTCACTGCATAGTCCGATCGGGCTGGTTTACGAACTTAAATATCAAAATCGGCCCTGGACCTGGACCCCCTAATCAAAATTTCTGGAGTGTGGTGTCATTATTTACGAGTTATCGAACGACACACAGACGGACTGTGTGTCTACATAAGCCCAATTGACTGGTTTAAAACAAGCAATAAACCAATACGAAGACTTTAAATACAGGAAACAAAAAATAACATCAAAAATAGCATGTCAGTCCTTCGGTTATCCGCTTTGCCTATCTCGTTGAGCTCTTGGAGGTAAAACCTCCAATTTCTCAAAATTGACGTTTTCAGGATTTTTGCTCTACTGACGCAAGGTATCTAAACTTTTGTGGTCATGGTTTTTTTTATCGTCTCGAAGATAAAAAAAACCATGACCACAAAAGTCTTTTTGAGGAAAAGACGACGAAAAAAAACCGTGGAAACATCTTGTGTAAAGGTAAATAGTATTGATCATATACAACTTATTGCATTTGTCGCATTAAAATATTAGCTTATACAAACAAAGAGTCATATGCTGTTTGTTAGCCAGCAATGAAGCATGGTCTTCTGACCTACGTGCTACAGATTTTTATGCCAACAAAATGCAATCGTAAAAACCCCAATAATTCATCGTCGAGTTTAGCATACACTGTTTTGCAGTGTTTTACAATGCAATGGACTCTTATTTGACGCATTCTTGTTAATTTTATTTTAAATAAGCTTTCACCAATCTTGCTATCTGTAAAATGAACCTTGCGAGACTAAGGATAAATCCGAAATTCCAGGTATTATTGTGCGTATCATCTATTGAGCTGGGATATCTTTACCGCATGAATTTGAGAATAATAAAATACACGGTCCGATTCTTAATCAGTGTTAACGGCGTAATGATATATTGTACTTGCCATTAATGTAATTAGGGAAAGATACGCCATTTCATAGAAACATTAACTGTATGATCATATGCGATTACTCCAGTGGCTTTATTTAATGAAAACTGTAAAATGCACTAAAAAGCAGATGAAGTATAGCGGTTGAAAAATTCTTTCATGTTTCCTCCAAACTCAGCTACCCATTGAATATTACGTTGGATCGTATTTATAGCATTGTCATTTGTAGGCACTCTTGGGTTATCGTAGATCGCGGTTATCTGAAACACAGGTCATACGTTTCTAAAAACTGTGCAATTTCAATAGAGCTATAATATACTGCAGTTGTTCTTACATCCATAAGTTCGATAGATGAGCTGACATAACCAGCCAAACTGATAACTGCATCGTTAATCGGACTTGCGCTACCAAAAAGGTCAATTATTTTGTCTGCATTTCTCCGGAGAAACCTAATCAGTTGACTTCTTGCCAACGGATTTCTAGCCAATCTATTTAATATTGACGACCCATCTGACAGTTTCCGGTAAAACTCTGAGCTGATAGATCCTTCTAGCAGGCTGGGAATAAAATTATTGCTAAAATAACTCTTATAAAAATAGTTTTAAAAACGTCCGAGTTCCAATGTTAGACTCGATATCTTACGCATTAATCGTGGAAACTTCTCTAGCGCAAGCCAAAGCATTTAGAAGACTTGTTTGCTGCTTCACAGTGATGTTTGTCGCTTTATATTGATTCCATATAAAATTTAATATGTCATCACCTCCATTTGCGACGGCTGAGCAGTAAACCACGGGTTTAAAGTCCCGAAAAATTCTATGTATCCATATGCTTTTAGTGTTTGTTTCAGAAAATATTAAACGTGAAGTGATAGAACTGTTTAAAAATAGTTTACGTATTATTATCCATCATTTTCCAATCGTTGACCAAACTTAAGGATAGATCGATACAATCAGGGTCTTCTAGGGCACAAAGCCAATCAATAAATTGAAGGTATCGAATAGCAGGCATGCCATCTCCAACTTTGAACTCATTATTTAGACCTCCGGTGAGCTCGATAGCGGATTTTACTCTTGGATATAGAAATCCCTGAGAACATAAAAAAATGTACGAAGAGAAAAGATTATTTTAAAACTACAACGTATGAATTTATATTTGCTTTAATACTCTCAACGCGGCATAAGTAGCTCCAGTGCTAGATAAGAGATTGAATGGTTTTCGTAAATTATTGAACACTGTATTCCAAACAACGATCTCCGTCTCTTTACCCAAATAACTGGAAATATCCAGTGCGGTTTCAATGCTGGATATCTCTATTAAGGTTACAAGCATTCCATTTAATTATTAATTCGATTTAATTTAGATTCGTGGGTTTTTTTATCGTATAGCGTTGGTAGATATAACGCTAACTTTGCCAGGCAGCATTGAAATAATCATCTAGGAGTTGACTTCTGGTAACAGAGCTGAATACTGTGGGGTCTAGTTCCAATTGTTGTTTCAAAAGTTGGGTCAATGTTGCATCATACAGCACCCGATAATAACCTGAAGCATTTACCGTAACTCGAGTTTGAAGATTTTCCGAATAATTTTTGTTAGGAAATAGTTCAAGAATCCATGTACAATACTTACCCTTAGCGTCCGAGTTTACAATAACCCATTCATCAGAACTACTCACAGAAACTAATCTAGCAGCCGTATCATTGTAAAGCCATTCTATTTTGGTAGGGCTTGGATGACTCCTTGAAGAAATAGACATTGGTATGAACCATAAGCCATATGGATCCCGATCCACAGATACATCCCCTTCATTGTTGGAAAACCTTTCCTACAATAATATTTCCAAAATGTCCTGAAATTGGGGAACTAATGGAATCTTCGTTTGAATCGTAAAAATCTTCAAAACCTGAGAAATCATGAACGTATTAGGTCCATTTGCAGACACCCTGACAAGTGGGAATCCCGGCTGAAGCGTCCAAGAATCCAAAATATCTTTCACGGTAAGGTCAGATGGAAGATGTGAGCTGTTTTTTTCTGGTTTGTTTAGGTGATAAAATAAATCATCCTGCACAGCGTTTGAATATGCACTGTTTGGAATTTTTGCAAACCCGTTTAAATTAAACTTGCAGTCTAAATATGCTGGAAACCTTTACAGAAAGGAGGTCGATTACGTTTCATTCATGTAGCTAATCAAGCCTTGTTGAAATACAGGTTCGGTTAGAACATGGTTCATCATTCTAATTAAGGATCCAGCCTTATCATACGCCATCCTGTCAAACCAATCCATGGCATCTTCTTCAATCCAACCCTCCTCATTTATTTTTACCGAGTGGGTATAACCAGGTTGAGCGTCAAATTCCATGGAATATTGAAACACATCGTTGATAAACAGTTCCCAAGGTGTAAACTCTGGGGCTACTTTCTCTACTCCTTGAGACTCAAAGAACATAGCAAATCCTTCGCTCAACCTAGATTAGTGAAAGTTTACGTTGAGATTGATACTTTTACCTTGCGTTAGATGAAATTCATACAAGAACGTACATTTCTTCAAATCCTTACCAAATATGCGTCCACCAGCTAGGTGAAACCAGGTTTCCAAACCATTGATGTATAATTTCATGCGATAGAAATAACGTAATAAGAAATCTTTCTGCTTCTGTAGATTCCTCAGGGAAGTATAGCAAAACGGATTCTCTGGTACAAAATGTTTGCTTTGAGTATTTTTTTTATAGATTTCAAATCGCAAGGTTTCAATTCAATTTCATTTTTCGTACCTGTAAATGTTCAGTCCGTAATTTTCCATCGCTGAGGAAAATATTTAAGGACCGATCATAATATAAAACAAAATACTTTGATCGATCATTTATATTAACTATTGTATTTCTTCTGGGCTTAAATTCCCAACTTCTTAGCTCCCCCTCTAAATAATCCCCCTAACGTCTGTTTTATAATTAAATTGTTTGGTTCAAAACAATAATTATCCAGGGGAATTAAAACAGAAAATAATAGGCTATTATGGGTATTCATGATTTATAGCTGACTACAATGCAACTAACCACCAAAAGAGAAGTCTGGAACGGCCGCACTGTCCATTTTACTTAGAGGATAATCCTGCTTTAAATATTCTCCGAAATACTCTAGCAGTTGTGCTGCCTTATCTGCAGCATAGACACCACCATGCCGGTCAATGTAATGTGGAGGAGCATAGGTCTAAATGATAAGTAGTTGAGAATATTAGCCAGGAGAAACCAACGATGAAATAAAAAAAACTCAGAAGACCAGACTAATTACCCGAACTTGCTTTCCCCTGAGAAAGTCTCCCGGAGAACTTTCAAAAGTAAATTCCGATATAATTATCGCAAGCAAATAAGGGGACATTTTCACAGTGGGTTGAAAGCTTTCCCATATCCATCCAGGTTTGCCTACCCTAAATAACAGACTCGTAAATTAAATAAAGGACTCCATTAACGCTGAAGAGCACTAGAGAAATGAAGCAGTATATGTGATTACATAGTCTCATTTTTGAAGGATGCCATATTAGACAAAGCAATATGCTCAATTCGCCTTCCAATCTTCATGTAAAATACAGCTTTAAAAGCTGGCTCATCAAAACATGGGAACATTTGTCGAGCATGTAAAGCTTCCATTTGAGTTGTAGCAAGCCATCTGCAAGTTTAGGATCATCATTAACTTAAATGGCATGCGTTTGTTTAAACCTGTCCAAATATCGTTACATACTATTAGTTAAATTCAAAATGGTCTTTACTTCGTTTCATTCGTGTAAGGATCGAAATAGCTACTACGATAAAGTCCATCAAGGCCATCACTGACGTAGGATGTAAATATTATGCGAATTTGATACTGCTTTCCAACTTCAAGACTCTCATTGAGGGTTAGTAAGAAAAACGAATTCTTATAATCGTAATCTGTAGTATTCACCGGAATATCTGCACCAGTCTGGTCTTCAATTACCTTGGAGAAATGAATAAAGGAGGGTCACATTGTAAAATGGTTTGAAACTTGAAAAACGTGACCAGCAAGGACCAGAAGTGTTACCGTCGTAGTATGAATGTCAATATCCAAGGAATGAAGCGTGATGACATTCGTGATGTCGAACACGTCTATTTTTATTACAACCTCCCCAGGGGCTGTCCACTGGTCTCCTATGATGGCTTCATACCCGGGTAGAATTATAGGAGTGATTGCAAGATCATACTGCAATGGCATGACATTTCGAGGTAATCTCCAATCCAGACTTTGATTATCCATAGGTTTTACTAGAGTCGCCCGAGATGAATTTAAACGTTTATTAAGCAAGTCTCTGTTCAAATGGCGTCCTCTTTCAAGATCAATTTGTAATCCAGATTGGCCGTGACTTGAATGTATTTCTTCAAAAATTAGGAGACATATTGTCACCAACCGGAAAATGTTGGAAGGCTCCATAATAATAATTAAAATGCAAACAGTTGAATAATGCTGTAGCCCAAGTTTGTGTATGCTTTCTTTGATGCAAACTAAATAGAAGTAGAGCAAGGGGAATTACAGAAAGTTTTTATTTACTCGGATTATCATGTAAAGCCTAAATCCATTTTTCAGGTTTACCTTATCTCTAGATAAGGACATAATTACAAAGTGATACGTGACTTTATATGATGGATGTGAGGTGGTTAGTATGTAAGTAATTAAATTGGGATTCGCTTTAACCTTTGAAAGAGTAAATATTTCTTTCACAACTAGCGTATTGCTATAAATGATCAATTATTTTATTTACCACTACTCAGGACATGGAAGACAAAAAAGGCAGAAACTCGCACAGTTACAACATGCTAATGCATCAACCAAATATACCATCCTGAAATGCAATAAGCGTAGTAATTTCCATTATAAATCAGTGTCAGTACAAGTTTAGCTTAAGTAATAGTAAGGAGTAGGATCGAGTTTAACGCTTTCAAAATAAGTTATGAATATAATTCTTCAAACAGACATTTATTGATCATGATTGGCCCAAAGTAAACCAAAGATATGCTGTAAGATTGCTAGTTTTGGATAGTTTATACTTTATAGTTCCATTGACTCAAGCATAGAAGTACGGTGAAAGTATCTTCCACAAACTTCTCACTTTCTTTGGGTTTCATGTGCAGATATTTCATTTATTGACTATGACTTGGTTTAGAATACAACGATCGGACGTATCCAATCATTCTTCGTTGCTAGTTGTACATATATTTGGAAAGGATAGTTATATTAAACTCCGGGACAATGTAGAAATCTCTGTAACCGACAACTAATTATTGGTGACATCTTATCTGTTATTTTACTGTTCAACAATGGTTGAAGAAGTTATAGAATTTTCCCTGTGCTCATTATTATTGCTTGAGATGATAACGTTCGTCGACAAACTTGGCGACAATCTTGGTGATTCGATTCTCCCAATGTTACCACTACTATCATATCTACCACTAGAAGATCCTAACATATTATGGGTAGTAGCGGATGGGGAGAGAGGTACTATTCTAGTTATTTGACCATCGCTGAAAAAGACGTAAGGCTGTGGGTAAGGACAACCTGGAGATTCTGAGTAGACTATCGTTGTCCCTATTTGGTTTTCAGCGTATTCTAATTTTAAATAAATACACAAAACAGAAATTATCATACAAAAATCACTAACATTTTTTCATTATTGTTGTCAATACTTTTCCACACAGTTTACCTTGAATATTATGAATATTTATTAAATTCCTGTAGTCAGCTTCATTGATATCTCTTCCATCTTCCCCAGACCCCTTTCCATTCCGTCTCCTACTAACCATGATTTTACAGTTCCACCAGCAAATTACAATCTGACACGGGAGGAAAAAAGTCTCTCATGAAGTTTCTTTTGGAAGAGTAATCTCAAAACTTTATCACGCTACCGACTTTCTCTAAAAAAAGTAAAAGGGTTTCTCATAAAAATCAATTAACTACTCACCAGAATGATAAGTCCAGTACTGAGGAGGAACGGAAACAGGATGTAAATCACATCCAACGTACTTCTGCTGACAGAGTTTCCCATTACCACTACCACAGTTACTACTTTCACTACAACTACAATTATTGCTTTCCCTACCTTTGACACTTTTTTCAACCCAGTGGGATTTACAACGCATTTTCCCCAAAAGTCGTCTCCCTTTTATGATTAATTAACTCATTTATGCTCCTTCAATCAAAGCACCTAAACTGTTATGACAGAACTCCACCGAGAGTCTTAATTCCCTGCAGGCTGCAGGGAATCTGAGATGATACCCTATAACTTTATCCGGAACTTTTCTATCGTCTATGCTACGTTACGTTCCGCCTGAAATCCTTACTTAAAACTTTCCAAACAGCAGAGATCCCCTTTTACTTTTCTATTGATCCGTCTAAACTTAATTTAAACTTTCTCCCTAGATGCCTTTCCTTCCTATCTGCCTCTGCCTGCAGCTCCTTGAAACGAGACAGATAAGTGAATAGGTTTAAATTGAAGTTCCTATGTTGTAGCACTACTGATACTACTATGTTGCATGTTGTAGTTGCTGAAAGTCTGTTTTACCAACTTTTCCCCGTTAAAGCACACTTTCTCCTGCCTCTACCAGAAGTCCCTTTACCTCAGACCGTCTTCCTACTTCCTTCCTTCTTTTTGTTGCTGTCAACCGATTCTATCTGACTTTTTTCTATAAAGGCAGTGTAGAAAGTGAAAGTACAGAATATGAAGATGCACGTAAAGCAGCAAAAAGTATATGGAATGATTTATTCATAAAAGCCCTTAATGGCAACAAGTGCTGAGGGAAGATTGACAAAATACCTACTTTGCTGAAGTTGTCTCTACCAGATCCTGAATGATAAACCTATTTATTCCCCAAAAAGATGCGATCCCGAAACGGGAGCAAGTAATATAGTCAATAGCTCATTGAAGTGGAGTTGAGCTGACTACTTCTGGGTAAATAATAGTATGGCTAAGTGATTGTAATGGAACAAGGGTTGAGGGAATTGTTCATGTAAATTTAAGGCCAATCATCCTTCTCTATTCTACCTAGTCGAACCTCTCTGTAGCCATTTTTTTTAGTACAAAGCGTCCTTAGTGCCCATTTTTGGGGATGCTTCTTTAGTAGTCTGCATTCTGCATTGGTATAGAATCCTCGGGGGAAATGTAAAGAAAGTAGGCTAGTAAAGGGAAAGTTGCTGCATCTATAGGACTTGAATCAGGTCTAAATCGATAAAGGAAGGACCCAATTCAAGTAGTATAGGATTGTTGAGTTGAACATGAAGCATGGTAGGCTGCTGTATGCGCCAAATTGTTCATCTTTTACAGCAGAATATAATATCCATCATGTTTCAGCAACAACAACGTTACACCTAGATCAGCTAGAAGTCTAGTACCTAGTCTTTTACTGCACCGTTAGTACGATAACATAATACAACTACATAAAAACTTTTTGTAGTGTATAAATCTATTTTCTAGCCTTATGTAATAATTCTTGAAATGGAAGAATAAAAGCTTAAGTTAGAAGTGGAAAACACCCAGAAAAACACAAGTATAGAGCTCGATATAATTCGTAACCACCAACAATAAGTAGTTCATTCTGAAATACAGATTTATTATCCTTTGCTTTCTACGGATAGTAAGTATACTGGCATGCCAAAACTAACAAACTAACTACCGCTACTAACTAACTACAGCTACCTAGCTAAAGTAAGACTGTCTTATGATGAAGTTCACTGGTTACGTATTACGTTAGATGTTTTATTCCAAGGTCTAAGCTGGTTGGGGTTAAGCAAAAGTTTCGAAACAACAACCTCTCATTTATTTTCAGGATTACCTTAGGATCAGTTTAGTCTCTTTTCAGGACCTTTGAAGATCCCAGCTTTGTAGTATTAAATACCTCTTAAAAGTTTGCTGAGGAAGGGAATTCTTTCTTTGTAGATTGAGAAGAAGGATCTCCGTAAACTTATTAGACAGAAGGGGTAATATATTATGGAAACTGGGGTCTTTTTTCTACTAGGCAAGACAAATACTACTACCTACCTCGTTATTTTACTTACCTAACCTTAATATGATTAGGAGAAACACGGGCTCAAAGAGGGAATAAAAAGAAATATAAAGATGCAAGTTGGTTTGGGTTGGGTGGTTGTTAAAGGCACGGGAAAGAGTTCTAGAGAAAGTTCTAATAAATAGGACAAGACGGGTGGACTGGAAGAGTGGAAAAGTAATAATTTTTAATGAAAAAAAAGGCAGACCTTGTGGTAACACAAGGTAATTGCTTTTGATGGCAACGGAAATGAAGTATTGTGCAGGAGTAGCTGTAGTAGTGAATACAGAGAGAGACAGATATTACTGGAGGAGACTTTTATTTATAGGTAGGCTAAAGAGCTTCATTTTATTCGCAGTATTAATAAGAATGGTACAGAAATTCAGGCCAGTCATCTGCAGTAAGGATTACACAGTCAGAGTCACAAGAGGTACGCCATGCTCTTTCTTTATGGGAATCTTATGCTCATTAAACGTAATTAATTGGACAAACTTTGTCCTCTTTGAACAAATTCTGTGGAATTTGCAGTTCATTTCATTAGGCAAGGAGAGAGCCTTTGTAGTAGAGGAGTAGGACGCATGACTCCGTAAACCATGTAATACTAGGTCGTCTCCGTTGCATGAAACTTCCAACTATAAGGGTTCGGTTTTTTGGGTTATGATATGATCATGATCGTTATGACAGAGTACTTGTGTAATTAAATCAAATGTCACGGTTGACTCAACTAAGGATTACAGACGGCTACTGGAGTTACTAATGACTAGGTGCAACTATGTACTTAACAGAATGAATCTGAATATGTCTAAATTTCATTACTCGAATCTTGTCTTTATTGATTGATATTACATACCTTCATCACTTTCACAGGTTTTATTGTACATTATCAATAATTTACTCTCTCGTGCGTTGAAAAGTTAAAATGAATGATTAGGTACGCATTTGTAGTTATTAATTATGTACTACGAACTGGTTAACTGTATAATATATGACCAATGTTATTACTGGCAATTGAGTTGTAATACGTCACGTATAGTAATTGTACGATTAAAATGAGAGAAACTTTGGTATTTTGAGTAAGTTTCAGGGACGAAGGGTTAAATGATTTACACATACATATATTACAAATAAAACATGAATTATTAACAAATGACTAATATTATATGGATTCTCTGAGCAGAGAATTCAAATGCGGGACAATATTACACCATGATCAGAAATAGATATCCTGAAAAGAGACGAATAATTAATTATAAGAATAATATTTAATCCTGCATCTTTTCTTTTTAGTACGCTTATAGAAAGATAGGTATGCATACTAGGCCGACTAAACGGATGGTTTACAATTCGAAATTCCAATTTCAATAATTAGAGCTGAGGCCGTTAAGTATGTAATTAATTAGCAACGATTGTAATTGACAATAAAGTAAGTTATGTTAAAATCACATGAAAACTGACAGTTATGCTCCAGTTGTCAATTAATCGTTTCACTTATAAAACGAGTTAAGTAATAAAGGTAATCACAAGTAGATTGTTCAAGTTCAAGTCATCATAAAAATCAAATATAAAAACTGATGAGTGGAGCGTGCGTGCGTATACAACAAAATATAACCGGCTTCACAGCATTAATGTTGGACATGCAAAAATGAAGTATTGCAAATGTGAGTGCTAGCTATGAGCTAGTTGATTAGTAGTGCTTCTATGTAAATACTAGGTACCTTTCTCAATCACATTTAGCTATCGCTATCAGTTAGAAATGACATCTAACACTGATTTGTAAAATGTAATCAAGAGTAACGATTGAGTGTTTAGTTACAACTTAATTAGAGCTATGAATAAGAATGCCTAGTAGGCCATCATTGAATAGACGATTGAAACGTTCTCAAGTTAATTTTCAAGCATTCTCTACTAAATTGTTTCAGTTAACTACTGTATAATTTATTACGCATGATTAATTTCCTAAAAGTTTAAAGGTGAATTTAAGTTCCTACATATGCGTACGTTTGTATAGCTGCAATTGACTATCGTATTAAAATTTAAGATCCCTACTCATTTCATTGACTAATGACGAATAAGCAGTCTGCGATTCACGCATGTGTTTCTAAAACGCTGAAATTCTAATTTTAATGTAATTTATAGTTGTCATTGTAAGTATTTTTGAGTGCATTGCTTTGTTCCACGAGCGCCTTAATTAGTAACTAAAAGTTTGATTCTAAAAGAAGGTACGTATATTTTGTTAACGCTATAATAAAAGCTTCACTACCATCATTCGCTAATGATGCAGCGATATACAGAGCTTCGCGTGCAAATATCTGAAAAGCTAAAGATTGTAAGAATTTGTTTCCAACTTTGACCTGACTCTTTTGTGAAACCATGATGGAAAAGACTAGCTTAATTAATCACGATTTCACCTTTACACTATCACCGCCTTATCAGAGCTAAGTTATCACAATATAGAAATGAAAATAAAATAATTACAGCTTGTGAGTAAGTTGATTGGCAAGCAGCTAGCTCTACGTGACGTGTGGTGATGTTTTTATATGAAAACATTCAA
The DNA here is from genome assembly GCA_034682405.1 of Hydroisotoma schaefferi. NCBI lineage: Eukaryota > Metazoa > Arthropoda > Collembola > Entomobryomorpha > Isotomidae > Hydroisotoma > Hydroisotoma schaefferi. The sequence continues at coordinate 42,808 of JAQFZX010000511.1, read as the reverse complement.
TTAAAGCTAATATGTACGAGCACAATATATTTTAAATGCACTATTATGGAAGAATCAATCGATGACACTTCGACACCATATAGTCTGAGCAAATCCAAATAGTATCATTGAAGATTTACTCAATCGCAAACAACATTTTAGCGATCCTATTTCAATCAATTACTGAAAGAAAGTCTTTGCATGCATTAAAGCCATTGTTTCTCCCAGTTTAAAGTTATATACTCTTATTTGGTAAGATTTTTCCAAGAACCTGCAGTAAGAATTTGGAGCATTCGAGTTTCCGAACTGACGTCCGAAAATCTTTCTATAAAAATCAAAATAAGCCGGCAGCTTACTTTTCTCTGACTGACTATCTATTCAACTGTCTGTACAAGCATATATTTTTGGTCGAGCAAGTCTATTTTTTAGAAGTTATGTTGTTCTTTACTAGAAAATATAAATTTCTACCTTAATTGTGCTTTTGGCAATAAATATCACTGAAAAGGAATAAGCATACTACTAGTTGTAGTGACTACATAATTGTGAGAGCAGAGAAGGTTTTTACTACTTTTCAGATTCCAGTACTTTATGTCGATTAACTTCTATAGCCATTTCAATAATGTTGTTCCCCAGATGAAAATCAGTTGATATAATCATGGCTTTTGTATACCATTCTTTAGAGTGGAACCAGTAGGTTAGCGGTAAATTGACCCATTCAGCAAACCCCCGAAGACCGTAGCGAGGCTTGGATATGTAGTCGATCGGTTTTGGAGTTAATTCCGCCATTGCCGACCAGAATATTCCTTTTGCGCCGTGTTTTTCAAGAGCTTCTTCAATGTATTTTTCCAAATGCTCCGGCTTCCTTTTATTTCCCCAAGCCTTAAATAGATAAGATTCACGACAGGGATAAGTTTAGAATGTAAATCTACTCTCTTCCCTGAAAGTTTTCGTAAATAAGATAGTAATAATTACATGAGTCAGATAGGGCCAAATATATTTATGTTCCTCCATGGAAGAGATTGAGTTGTCCGCATAAGTCCAAATAATACTTCGATTAGCCTTCCACATCATATTCAACGTCACGGACATCGGATAAGTTTTAGGTACAAGATATTTTCCTATTTCAGCCATCACAAAATCAACAAGCTCCAGATGCATCTCCGTACCAGTGAATCCAATCGGGAAGGAATGGAAGTCCAGGAAGATGATTTCTTTAGTTTCCTCCACGAATCGTTTGACATCTGTCAGTAAAGTTACCAAAGGATGAACTCTGTACTTATGGTGGTTAACCCAGAATTTTTCGGTTGTTTCTGGATAATAAGCTACTCTCACGTCCAAGTAGCGGATTCCGTGCATCAACTGGTCATAGATTGAATCCTCTTGACTGCAAAATAAATATCGATTAAAAGGGATACTTATTTCAAATAAGGTATTTATTTTAAACACAATCCGTTTAAAAACCTGTCTCACCATATATAGTAACGAACATAAATATTTTCGCAAGCCACAGGATCATATTCCATCCATGAACCAGCGTCATGGGATCCAGGTATCATTAAAGAATGTAACGGAATGTCTCCAATAGTATCCTTCAAATCTCGCATCCAAGTTGGCCAGATCCTCAGGCAGTTTGATTTCAAAACTACCCAAGAACCTGCCTGAAATCTGAGATAAGCAACCCACCAGCCGAGGGACCGATCCCCCTTCGATGACAACGGACAACGCTCATATCTCACGGATGTTCGAAAACTTCCACGCTGACTCGAAACAGTGGTAGACTCCTTTGCAAGTTCAACAATACATTTGGCCTTGTCTTTGTGATGTCTAACGATGTCAAAATCAAATAGACCGATTAGGTCTCCGTTTCGAAAGTCTTTAAAATTATTCCAGTTGAGCTCCAGTCTTCGATCTAGGTTCATCATATGTTTTCCAAACTTTGCTTGTCCAGCTGTGGAGCAAACTGTGATGAATACTTCCGGGTCTTGGAATAATACTGGAAAAATAATAATTATAAATTAATAACGCGGATTTTGATACGTCTAGATTGATTTATCTATATCTCCATTTACCTGATTTAATCATGATAAAATTGTACTAAAAATGGAAGGTTATTTCAGGGAAAAAGATGAACACTTCCGGGTCGGAAGGTCAAGGTTTTTTGTTTTTATGGACAGTTGATGATTGAGGAAGGTAGGAAGGACTGCTAGGATGTTTGTATTTTTATAAAATAAATTACGAAATCTCTTAAAGCTTTGGTTTTTGGTTTGATTAGGATATGTTTTTGCAGGATGGTGATAAGGTGAGGTTGAAAGGGTTTTTTTGAAACTATTTCAGTTTCCACTTTCCTGGGGTGGAGTAGTTAGAGACTGACTGAATTGGATCACAATTGTTTAATATTTCGTGGTTTTCTTTGTATAGTCCAGGAAGACGCTGCTACAGGGAAGGTCCTTGAGACATACATTTGTAAAATAAATAACGCCTCAACTATATAAAGCCTTATCGGAGATAAGCCTCCCTCCAACGTGCCAACGATGATGTCACTTTTAAGAAACCAGGTGGAAATGGAAGAGAGTTGATGGAAACTGCTGCAGATAGTGTAGTCCTCAGGGCTCTTTCCTTATCTTTTGTACTTAAAGATAACACGCTTATCTAAACTGCGATTTCGGTTATCCGTCGTTAATGCACCAGCAGCACCACCCTTCTTTCGCAATTCGAAAGTCAAACAATCCGAGTTTTAGGGTTGGACGACGCACAGACACTGGTTTTTTGGATTTTGTGGTTAATTTCTTAATTATTGAGTATTTTTATATTAATTATTTACTTTATAAAAGACACTAAAAATTTTGAAAAATACTCTTAAAAAATAAATCTAATCAATATTTTTTAAAAAAAAACTAAAATTTACAAAACTGAACTTCCTCTCATTCAAATAAAACTAAAACTCTGACCCGCTGAACTTTCTCCGCTCAAAAAAATATTGGAATTGGAATTTGGAGCAGTTTTCTCCCAACGGGTTCGTTACCCTTTCAACTGGTAAAACACTCACAATGCTGAATTTATAGTGTAGTTTGAGTTTGACCTCGGGGTCAAAAGGTTAAAAGGTTAAAAGGTCACACGAAACCAAGTAGCTCCACCCACTCACCAACAACATATCAATCACATCAGCCAATTTAGTTAAAAACTGGAGGATTTATTGGCAGAAAAATGAAAGATCTTTCTTATGCGTCCAAATTTGTTATTTTAGATCTTAAAATATTGTACGCTCGATAACAAAGTTGTTTTTTTGGCATAAAATAGAGCGTTTTAAAATTGTAATAGGAGATATTTTGTTATTCCTTGCACGTTTTTTTTATTTATAATTTTAATAAATGAATAATGTAAATTTAATGTATAATTTAAATGATAGTAAAGGCTGGATAGTGCGGCGGTGGTGGGTGAATAAATTTAACTAGTAAAAGTGAAAGTGTTGTAGAGAAATTGTGATCGTATTGAGTCAGATCAGATCCCAACTGGCTTGGCTACTGCCACGGCTGCTGCTGCTTACTTTACCAAAAGGCTTCACTATTTTGTGCTTTAGAGGCTTGTTTTTGTGCAGGATGATGCTTGGATATTAAACTGGCAGAGTTGAGTTCTACTTTTGTTGGATGGAAGAAGGGAGATATGGATGGGAGAAAGCATTAGGAGAAATTCCATTGCAGAAATCTCCCTTTTTGCTCTATTCCCTTAAAACTTACAAGTTCTCTATACATAGTACCCCTCGCTTTTTAGTATCTAGTTTGTAAGGTGAGGGTAGGGAATACCCCCGGGGGTGGGGTAATGGAACCCTGAGACTCTACTACCCGGACCCTGAGGGTTTGCTAACTCTGGGTGTTCTACTAGCTACCCCTACTGAGCCTGGGGGTTTGCTATCCCGACTGACCCTGGGGGTTTACTACCCCTACTGACCCTGGGGGTTTACTACCCCTACTGACCCTGGGGGTTTGTTAACTCTACTGACCCTGAGGGTTTGCTAACTCTACTGACTCTGGGGTTTTGCTACCCGTACTGACCCTGAGGGTTTGTTAACTCTACTGACCCTGAGGGTTTGCTAACTCTACTGACTCTGAGGGTTTGCTATCCGTACTGACCCCTAGGGTTTACTGACCCCGGTTTTGCTACTTCTACCGACCTAGGTTTTACTACCTTAAGTTAGTACTTATTTTGAAGTGAAAAGTTATCCTCGGGGTTTATTAATATCATTTATGCTATGCATGTAGTGTAATAAAATCAAAATCCCGACTATTTTTGGGCTCCATGCATCCCCCGAAACAGCCAACCCTAAAAAACCCTCCTTGATGAACCCTAGAAGTAGTACTTTCTGAACTAAAAATCCAACATACCTCCGAGACTTGAGAGTATATAGACTTTGGGTACTTTGGCAAAGTAAAAGGAGTCAAAGTATAAATGAGGCTATGATGATATATTTCCTCTTCTACAAAAGGAAGCTATTTTGCAGAGTTTGTAGAAGACTGAGAAAGTTTTGGTGGTGATGGTTGGTTGGGTTGATGCTGGCTGATGGTGGTGATAGTTCCCTGTTCCCAATTCCTATTCGCTGAAAGAGAGAGAGAGAGTAGGAGAAAGAAAGTATGCCAAATTTTTAGCAGAAAAGTAATAGTAGCATAAAATAGCAGACAGTTTGAAGGTTTAGGTGGTAGGAAAAAGGCAGAAGGAAGGGAAGAAGAGATGAGGGAAATCTACAATTTTGCGATCTGTCAAATTCGACAGAGACCCGCACGGTACAGGCTGTAGTAGTCACTTCTGCTTATTAGCATAATATATTTACTTAACTAGAGTAGTACTACTACTTTGTATTCTGCATGCGATACCCTTGACCTTTTTAGCATAAAGCTACACGCGGGTTGTAGCCGAAAGTGGTTAAACTGGGTTCAGGTCTAAGGGTTTTTCTAGCGTTATATTTCATTTGAACTGCGAGATCTCTGCACTGCGGGGTGTAGTTGAACACTGGTTATCTTTTCTTTCGCACTAGATTAGACAGAATGGGTTTTAGAGGTAGCGTCAACTGGAAATGAAGGATATTCTGGGGAACTTACTGCCATTATTCAGGCTCCATGTGGTAGTGGTATTCTTGACTTTCGATCGATGCAACTTTAATAGGGGTTTAATTCGGGGCTTAAAATATATTGTTCAGAATTCGGAGATAGAGTAAAAGAGTGTACTTTACTTTTGAGGAGTAAGGAAGGATTATGGACGAGAGTTTATCTTGTAACTGCAGTAGGTATTGAGGCAGTGGGAGGCAATTTGCATGCGGCTGCGGTATATGGGAGGAAAGGTTTAGGTTTGGAGGGCGTTCTTCTGAACAAATGTCATGAAGTGGTAAGGAAGGACATAAAACTCTTGGAGATGTCAATCTTGATTATCATTGACATTGGACACAACTAAGTAGTAGCAATAGGGATCGGAAACTGATTTGGAGTTAATAGAAAGCCTTGCTTTTTAGGATGTACCGTATTTCCGGAAATTACTCCCCCCCCCCGGAATAACTCCCCCCTCTAAATAACCCCCCTGCAAATGAGACCATTGAAAATTTACTCCCTCGGGGGAGTAATTTCCGGAAATATGGTTGTTGTGATTATATGGCATTGTTACGCTGCGCTAGCATGGTCAGCAATAATGATATGATTGTAGTTGTGCCAATAGAAAGGGACATAAAGTTGTTTAGAAATAGATGACCAAGTAGTTAAAAGTGACTGCACAAAATGATGGCGTTTGCATAGGACTAGGCTAGACTAGACTTGGAAAAAGTAGGATAGGAAATTTGTTTCTACAAAAAGCCTACATAAAGAGTGTGCTTATACGCTGCTGATAAGACAGGATTTTTTTATTGGCCGTGAAATCGTTTGCTTTATCTCTTGGTTTGTCATTTACTTTGCTGTCAAACGGGGCAAAGGCCGGAATAACACTAAGACAGGGGAAGCTGGATGAAGGGTTTGATTGTTATCTTATGCTTCCTTATCCGTCCGGAATGCATGCATGGAAGGCGGATACGGGATAAAAGATTAGAGGAAGTCTGGTCCATAACATTCCTTATTTTAGTGGTAGGGATATTGGATAAAAATGGCTTTTAGGTTGGATTTCATGATATGAAACTTAATGTGGAAGTTTGGTGGCAACATAACTTAACGATGCAAAGCAATGTACGTTGGTAAATGGGATAGTAGTAAGTAAGCAACCGATGGGCAACGAATGTAAATGGGAATTGGATCATTTTACTTTCTTCACAATATCTGTATGAGCTGCTTGGTTGGATACAGCAAGCGATAATAATCCTTTACTTTACTTGCGCTTAAGCACAGATATTCGGCTGGGTGTTTCGGTTAGTGTAACAATTATAAATTGATGTTGAATACTACAGACAAAGTATTTCAATAGACCTTGAGCATCTTTCCCTCGGGTGCTGGGTGCAGTGTCGATCGAACAAAATTAGTAGTCGTGAAGCAATTTATTCTATATTTTACTTGAAGATAGGATCATCAATAGACAATAGGCTTGTTCTATGTAGTATGTATGCATGAACAAAGGGAAATCAATACTTTGTTGAATCGTTTCGTATCAGATTGCAGAACGGTAAATGGAGAAACACTAGACGTTTTATTTTATAGTCTGAATCATAAACATTTTATATGATATATTTTACTAAAACGAGTTTAATAATACACTTTAGTTGATTGTATTCCTTACTCTAACTGAAGTAACTATTAACTCTTTTGGTAAACAGTGGACAGTCTGTGTATAGTTTATTGGTAGATACTTTAAACGAGTATTATGTTCGTATGTAGTGAAAGTTTGCTTACTTTTATGCCATGCATTATGCATACAATGTGAGTTCCTCACTTAGTAGGTCGAGGAATCAATTACAATGGTGGCAAACTCTATGAATTCTTTATATGGAACTTTGCTATATTTGTCTTATTTCCTGAAAGCTAACAGCTAAGGTATATATTACTACATCATAGTCTATTATAGTATATTCTAGTCTAGTAGTCTAGTACTCGTACTTTCGATTGATTGAGTATCTCTCTTGGGATCATCACACCTTACTGATGATATCATCTAAAACCTTCAAAGTACCTTACCCCGTTTAATTAACAAAGCTTTTTACCAGCCCATGTTTCCAAACCCAAAAAATCAATATCCAAACTGATTTAATCACCGACTTCCCTTATTCAAACTACCGACTGAACGTGGACTAATTGAATCCTTAGATGAAATAATGGAACGGTCGGCAGGCTCATAAATCTCTGTAGCGTGCCCCGTTTGACCCTTCAAATCCACCCTACTTTTATCATTTGAAATTTCTGACCTTCGTCTAGATGTGCCATCACCATCCGTCCCAAGTACCTTTCTCTCTTTGAGTATCGTGTAGCTACTCCCAGCAAAGTAGGGACACTCATACCTTGAGCTGTGTATACAAATATCCCCATTGAATAGGAAACCTGCCTGACAGCTCAATTCTGTTTTCTCTCCATTAATACAATAAAAGTAGTTTTTGCAAGCGGACTTCTCATCCGTGTAGAATCCATTAGTTTTCTTCCCGCATGTCCCTAATGCTACTGGTCCACTTCCCTGTTCATCGTCCACCTCATGTATGGAAATCTGTGCCAAGTTTGCCGCAGACTTATCATCATCATCCCCGTTCTTGGCCTTATTTCTTACCGTCTCATCGTAGTAGTCATTGCCATTACCATTTGCACCATTCATTGTATTGCTACTGCTACTTCTATCACTAATGCTGCTGCTACTACTACTTCCACCAACGTTATGGATTTCAATGCATTTATTCCCTACAAAAAATTTTCCAAGGTCGCACTGCAAATCGATAACTTTAGCTTGGTTAAAACAGTAAAAGTATTTGCCATGAAGTTTTGCATTAGAATAGTATCCATTATGCCGATCTGCACAGGGGTTGACAGCTCCCTTTATTTCCTTACATCCTTCATACCCATCCTCACATTTTTTCCCGTTAAACTTCTCCCCTGGGGGACATACGTAGGAGATTTGGTAACCTGCCGCACAAAAGTAATAGCTTGTACAGGCCGAACCTAAGTTCTGATAGTAACCGTCAGCTTTCTTGTCACATGAATCCATCTCTTCTAAATCCAATAAGTCAGGCAGTGTGCTAAAGGCAGCGGAACTACTTGTAGTAGTGGTTGTTTTGGTTGTGGTAATCGGTAAAGTTGAGCTTACAACAGCAGAAACTGTAGCATCCGTTTCTAAACCACTGGTGCTTGGAGATGATAGTGAAGACGGTACTGCTCCGAAATTCGGTGATTGATATGACAGCCTTTTTGGTTTAAGTCCGTAAGTTCGGTCTTCTCGGTCTATTACCAGATTAGTTTTCCCATAGCTAGACTGGTGCCGGGCATAAGATGCGGATTGGGATGCTGCTGGAAGGAGTTCGAACGAGGATGATGATTGGGATTGGGATAAATCTGCTGATGATGAAGTGTAGTCGTAGTGGGACCGCTTATCGGCTAATGGGTTGTTGAATGATGAAGGGGATGATGATGAGCTGCTTGATGATTTTGATGGCTGAGCTTCTATTATGCAACCAACGTGGACGACAAGTACTGGAAAAAATTAAATGGTCATTGATTAATTATCTGATGTAGCCTTTGCATCCTTGCTTGCTGAATCCTTGCTGAATTTAATTGTACTTTACAAGCAAAAGAATTGGCAAATTGTAAAAATAATGTAAGAAAAATAATCGCTTTGAAATGTTGTAAGAGTAAGAATGGACGGAATGTACGCATGGGGTGAACAGGATGCACAATTTCATGAGTCTGTAGCTTCATTTATTTTATTAAGTTATTGCCCAAGCAAATCGAATTAACACATAATTTGTAAAATCCTGTGGAGAAGCAATTAAATTATATTTGATTCATAAAAAGTCAAATCACGACTGATGTTATTGCTGAGGTACTTTCCGTGATGTTCTGGATGTAATTTTGAGACAAACTTATTAGGGTAAAGTAAAGTATGACACACTGTGTCCAAGATCCGTCTTTAAAATTCCCTACTATGTGTAAACATGTAACATGTCTTTGACGGATTTCATCCTTGTACTGTTTTTATTTTGGAGATTCAATAAATTATCTCGTACAAGTACAATACGTCAAGAACAGAGAAAGGCATAGACTGAAGACAGCTAGCTATACGATATGGAAACATGCATACTAAAAAGAAACGGATAGGGTTGAAAAAGCTGTGTTTTATTTAAACCATAATATTATATTTAATAGCTGAAATGTGCTTTATGGATTAGCTTTTGCTCAGCCAAGCGGATGATGCTTTCTGTTGATAATACAATAATCTTTGAGCAATAAATAAAAAAATGAGTTAAGCACACGAGTGAGTGAGCGTCTTCTTTATCATTCTGGTTGGTGTGTATTATATTATGTTATTATAATTATATTATGAATCTTATTCTATACTTTTAGCTCATCTTATTTCGTTTGTTCTTGATATAAAAGCAAGCAGTTTGTTGAGCAGAGTTGATGAAATTCTTCTTCATGGCTGAAGATCGTGACTTGACAACAAACGCTTGAAAACTAATTTACCTATATCCGGGTTCATTTTGGACCTTTTTATTATTTTACGCCTTCTTAAGTAACTTTTATCATATAGTGGAGAGATTATAAATATACTGTACTAATGTTAAACTAAAACTGTGGGTTTAAGTTAGGAAGAATGTGCAAAGCAGAATAAATTTTGTAAGTAGCTTTAATTACGTGCAATTATGATTAACCTAGGATTCAGCTATGTGGTGCTGATTGCTAATTCAAAGTGTTATTTTAGCAAGTGCTGAGTTTGACGGAATAGCATGGAAATGAAGTAAATAGTCGTACGTAGTAATTTGGCAAGCTATGGATGTAATACCTTTACTATGTTTGTGTCTATAATGTACTGACTTTCAAGATTGCATCTTAGATCCTGTTGATAATTAATTGTTATCTTGACAAAGAATTTTTATGCCCTTCATCTAACAAAGAGCTAGCTGTCTACACACATACAGATACAGACAACCAACATTACCTACTTTACTAGGATGCTTGATTATCCCTAGAGGATAATCCGCACCGCATCATTAAGATTTTTTCGCAAAGACAAGCAGAACTGCCACATTCCTGAATTTGACATTGTGATTTAAACTTGAATCGCTAAAATATTACACATTTATTTCAGTGAGGTATAATCGTTGAAATGGGATTTTAATTTTTGACTTCTTAACTTTAGTCTAGTATAGAAGAAAGTCTATATCAACACGATTACATTGATTACAAAGGATATGAGATTATTTTCTTGTTACTTATTGTAGCTATCCGTATGAAATAAAAAATATGATAACGCCAAATCCTTCAGCGTCAACACTCAAACCAAATTATCGACAGGACAAATACCATTAACGCAAGACAAAGCAACGGGAGACTTCGCATTGACGACATTGCATTGCTGGTGGACTGGATTTGTTTTTGCACTGACTGATATTGTAAAAAATCGATATTAGCCGTCAGGCTTGTAGTAGTAAAGTAAAGTTACCTAAGTACAAGTACCTTTTCCCCAAACATTCATAATGCATTTTTTGCCTAGGAGTAAACGAGTTTATGGACTTCCTACTCTTCATCCCGTGGGTTTTGTCAGTTGTGTCTGTGTGATATGATATAATAGGACAATAATAGTAGCTGTAGGTGAGTAAATAGTAAATAGTGTAACACTCGAGAATTTGCAACGTTCCAAAAAACCCAACCGTGGACTGGTTTTACATTTTTAACAAATGGTACATGAAAAAGGCTTACATTTTTTGAGGCCTACAAAAAAAAGTATTGGGTCCTATGAAAAAAAGTAAGTTGGTCCTATGGTAAATTTAACGTATACGTAATTAAGTTGGACCTATATAAAAAGTATTCATGTCCCTTAGAATAAGAATTTTAAATGCGCATTGACATATACCTGTTTAACTGTATATGTTTTAAGAAAACTAGAGTAGAATAGAATAGCAAACCTTTATTACAACTTAGGTGACCTGATATTGAGATAAATATGACTGTATTACATATTATTATATCATTGTCCAATAAATCATTGAACTGAACTGAACATTTATTGGGTTATCTTAGTAATTTGTATCACCTACCATCACCCTGTCGGTATTTACAAAATAAATCAAATTTATTTTACCTTAAAAATACTTACCTTATCAAATATACACCCCCAACAAACAGTGCGTAAAGTATTGGGCATTATTGGAGAAATATTAAGATCATACAACGAGGTTAACCAACACTTCAAAATTAGAAAGACTGCTTTCAGAAAAAGTTTGACACTCATAAATGTCATAATCAATCTCTTCTTGTTGATCAAGAGAGAAAATAAATTTGAGTTATTTTGTAAATCCGTGATACAAATTATTAAGATAACCCAATAAATGCGTTTTTTAAATTCTTATTCTATGGGACATGAATCTTAATTTCGTATAGGTCCAACTTAATTACGTATAGGTTAAATTTACCATAGGACCAACTTACTTTTTTTCGTAGGACCAAATACTTTTTCTATAGGCCTCAAAAAATATAAGCCGATGAAAAATGTATCACCGGTTAAACTATAATTAAGGTACAGTGGAGTGCAGTACAGTTTCCAGTTTTGCAGAATCACCAAAATTTCATAGCTTACGGAACATGCAGTCAACTTTTTTTATGCATAAATTTGGGCTTGGAATTGGGGATTTGCTACGTTTTTTCCACTCTGCTTTTATTTTTAAGCCATATGCAGATATTACTTTCATAATTTTAAAACATTGTAGCTTGTAGGTTACACTGAACATTACAGTGCATTCTTATGTTACATGCAGAAGTTTGGTGAGGGTTATAAGGGCTTAGAAAGCAGTAGAAGTAGGTAGTTAGAAATATTTGCATTCAGTATTTGTTCTGACTTAGTTTGACAATGGAAGAAACGAACGGCAAGTACCAACTTAACTTCTATCGAAGATCCTTATCACATCAGCATATGCACATTACCAAGTAGCCAAATAGTTGTAAGAAGGATGTAAGCAAGGTGCATTATGGAAGATGAACATGCTTGACAGAACTTGATGGAACAACTTGTAATAATATATCTACTACCTTTAGTAATAAATGTTAAACACTAAGGAGAAGGACTCCTCTCTCTTGGAAGCCGCCGCATATCTATCCATCTATGTCCATTTTGGGATCCGCAATTCTGTCCAAAACTATTAGATTTATGGACAGGATGAAGCTTAAGTTTGCTTTGCTTAAGTTAGCAAGGCGGATATGCATATTATTTGTCTCATTTCTCATTAATCCTTACTAGGTACATATTCTCTGCATTTCAATTTAATCTTAACTTTACTCAAGAACGAGCGACTCCATGAAGTAAATATGCCTAAAATAGTGGCATTGTAGCATTATTACTGCTTGCAAATTGTAATGATAAAAAAATTCACCTACTGTGATATGGAGGACTTATGCCTCTGATTAATTTAGATACTGTTCCAGTCCTTATTTTATGTTAAGAGTAATGCTGAAGGTAAAAGAGGAACATACAGTCTGTTTGTTATTAAAATATACAAGTTAGATATCAAGTTCTAAATATAGTATTAGTTTCTTTTGATTACAGGAATTACATTAAAATTATGCTTTCCTTGCTAACCTTGTAAAATTTCTTAAATTAATGCTAGGAATAGGAATGACCTAAAGGGAAATAGCCATTAACGAATATACTTGCGCCGTACTAAGCTTATGGAACTTACTAACGTTTTTAGCACATTTCTTGCAACAACGTCTTTACACTATAATTTTATAAATTGTAAGAAATTGATCTACCATTACAGTAAAACAAACACACGTAATTTAAACATGTTTTTCGACACTTAAATAAGTTGCAAAGTACGCTAATAATAACTGTGTTCGTCAACTTAGCAATGGCAATATGCAATTTTTTTCACTACCCATTTTGTTTGCAAGTCCTAGTCATAGACAAATTATTTTGTGTATAAGTCCTAGTGATATTAAATAATGTGCCAAATCATCTCTTAAATCCTCCGGTAAAGATCCGGGTAGCTAATTACAACTCCATGCTTTCCCACTTTGTAAACTAATTCTCTAAAATAATTGTATTATAATTTACACTATCGAGATTGTGATTATCAGTTTATTTCATGAATAGACTTAAGATAGGACAATGCTCACGTTCCCCAGGTGGCCTCTGACAAAAAGTTCGTGTGCAAGTTCACACTTTTTTGTGCTGTTTTTTTTACCCATACCTGTCTAATCAACTTTATAGAGTGATTATTACAGTTACGCTGGTTATGACAAGATTATTATGCAATGTAATTACGATTATTATTATTATCTTTCTGCCTTGATTAAAAAACTCCCATTAGTCAGTAGTTTAGGCAGATTTTCTTTTTGAGGCTAAGTTAGAGATTGTAGCGACAGATTTGCATATTGAGATATAATTTGTTGGGTAAGATCCGGCATCCTGATAACAATACTAAGTTAAGCCTTGAGCCTACAAAAAATCCTGTTATTTTACTCCCTATCTTCATGTCAATTCATATGACCCTTTTCCTACATACGCCTAAAGTTTTTGTGCTGAAAAAACAAGAATGTAGTAGTAGCAGAAGTAACTAATGCACTCTGTAGACGTCTCCTGATTGATTTCCTACATGGATTTCGTGCAAAACTATGTTTTCTTGCTCCTTGGCTAAACGGCTTAGCTTATGAATGACGTTAAAGACAGTAAGGATGATTTGTGTGTTGGGATTGGCAGGTGCAGATAAATCATAATAAATGAAAACAGGATTGAGGAAGATTACAACATGCAAGTCGATGTATTACTGTAGGCGTTTTTTGTATGAATTTACCTAATGTAACATAACCCAAAATTATGAACGCTTAAAACTGGAGGATGTAAAGAATTTAAATTTGCAGAATCTCATAGCGAGCGAAAAAGGAAAAAAAGAACTTAAATTTAAGATAAGTTTAAAGTTAGCTTTGTTTACCTGCAATCCAAAGAGAGGAATTCATAGCTCGGATGAAGAGGATACCCAGATTGGCCATTACCGGATTCCAAAAATATAGGGCTGCACTTTTAAATGGTTCCCAGGAGCTGGAAGTAGCCTTTACTTTAGTAGTTCGTTGACTATAATATCTGTTGGTTGTGCTTAATAATAATCCCTTTTGCAGATATCTAATTTTATTTTTCAGTAAAAATGTTAGTGATGAGTTTATATTCCCAGTTTTCAAAAAACTTGTCTCAAGTTCAGTAGACGAATCTCAAATGAGCCAAGATGTTGTTCTAATCTTGTAATTTTATAGAGACGATCTCGTTCATAGGGACTTATAATTTCTTGTTAATAATTTCCAATAACGATTCCCAGAAGGGTTGAATAAGCTTGAATGGAGGCTTTGACTTTTGTACTTACATAATATATGCTTTCAGCACTACTACTACTATTATGCATACCCCTATCAATTTTATACAAATCACAATACAACTATAAGACACTGCCAATAGTTGTAGACGTAATACATAATACATTGGACATTGTTGTATGTATGTGCATAAAAGTTAATACATCCCAAAGACTTGTGGCATACAGGGTCGTTTGTGAGCAAAGAACTTATCTTGGATTATCTTGACTTATATTATATTATTATAAATTGTTACTTTGTCGAGTCAAGACGAGCCCAGCAGTCTCCTATTCTTGAGGCAGGCATGTAATGACGTTAACAAATAATAATATTTGTAAACAACATCCTTCACTGAAGATGTAAAAAGTGTGTCTCAACTTGGCAATGAGTACCAGTCCCTGATACGTAGAAATCGTCTCAATCTTAAATCTTAAATCTAACCTTTTCTCAGTATGAAATCTACTCATCCAAAGTTTGTCTGTTTGTTTTTCATTTCTGCGTAATTTTACTTTATTGGATTTTTTGTACCGATTAAACAGATAAAATGCTTTTAAGCTACTACACGCTGCATAATAACATGGAAGTTTGCCATCAAAAGAACTCTAGCTAATCTATAATCTTAGTGGACGAGGTTGAATAAAGTTTATTCCAGAAGTTCCATGAAATCCTTATTCTTGTGTAGATTTCTGAGAGGCGATTTTACAGATTATGAAGTCGAGAGTTTCTTTGGAGGTGAAGAATTAGCTTAGTAAAGCCTTTTTCTAAGGATTGGTGTTATAGACTTTGCTGCTTTTTATGCTTGCTTGCTTCCGCAAAATTTTTTAAAGCTATACACGTTGTATATTTCTGAAATTCAGTCAGGACCATTATTCAATTTTGAGGATTTTGAGGGTTAATTTAAATTTAAAATTGAATGAGTTTGTAGTTAGGTTGATCCGTCGAAAATCTTGCAAACATTGAGTGCAGAAATTTCATTACTAATGCTTTAATTAAGTCTGCTTTATATTTTCCCTAATCAGATTCTAACTGAAAACTCTTGTTTCGGCTTATTTTAATCAACTAAGTTGGACCATCTCGCGATAAGTCGATAATCGATGACGCTTTTATTCCATTAGCCATGCTACTATTTCTGCAGTCCCTCAAATATCTTTCCGAATTTTATAGAAACATGTAAATGCACTTGCTTCGCTGCCATATTCGTCATCGCCTATTACTTTTTACTGCATGCATCTATCACGTCACATTTACAAGCTAGTATAAAACGGAGCCGATTAAATAGGATTTCAAACACTCATCGTCAGCTCCTTTTCTCTGTAAATTCCCTTTAGTAAAAATATCTTTGTTTAAATTCCAACTTTTAATTAAATTATATTGTCTTCGTTTCCTAAAAATAAATCCCCTAGAAATGAACCGTTCCCAAGTGCTTATCATCACGTCAGTAGTAACCTACGGGCTTTTCCTTTTATGTAATACTCCCAGTAGTACTTCTGCGGCTCGAGAATATTTCAACACGGAAGTCGGAGCTTGGCATCTTCATACTTTCTTCTTCGAAATTAAAGAAAGCAGTGTAAACGAAGCTTTGAATTTCAGGTAGAGAATTTTTACACACAAATTCATGCAAATCCTACTTGAATTATGCATCCTTTCCCAAAAAACCCATGAAAATAATCAACTCAATCAATCTGCCTTCCATCTCCAGGAGAGAGTTAAGGGGACTCATAAATAACGGTACTCTTTCAGAATGTTCCCTGAACCAGGTAGGTTGGTTTTTGTATTATACCTTAAATATTTTACTAAGTTAACTTAAGCCTTTCATGTTATCTCTATCGATCGCTTTGAGGAAGCTGGCTGAAAAAAGGTTATATCTTCTGCCTATATGCGTTTGGGTGGTTTTCATTGCAGATTTATATAGGATGGTTTGGACCTTTTCCAGTTTCCCAGTTTGAAATGTGCTGCAATTCCACCTCCTTTAATGCAGCTCACTCCTTTTTTGCCCAAAATCATGGAAATCTCTCCATATTCGTCCATCCGTTAACAATCTACGATTGGATTGACCATACTGAGCGAGCTTCTTGGATGGGACAGCCTGTAATCATAGATAATGAATGTCCCTGTTGGTATCCAGAGCTTCCTTTACCAAAACCTTGTCCAGTTTATCCCGAATATTCTGATGAACTCCCAACAAGCAGGGATGATTATCAAGTACCTATACGAGGAACGGAGGACTATTGGAAACTTGATAAGGATTTTGACATTCTCAAAGATCCTTATTAATTAGTTGGAAGTAAATATTTTGACCTTAAAAAGTTATTGAATTCCACAAGGCAGGCATAAGTAAATGAACTATTTGCTAAAAATGAAATTAAGAATAAAAAATATTTTATTGTTCAGTCACACGTCCATTGCATGATTGATTCTATGTAATGTAGGATCCATTTTTGCATCAAAACATCTCATTCAAAGGGAGCAAATAGCATAAAGAATAGTTTGGAATCTTATCGCCTTATTGTTTCTAATCACTCACTTCACTGAGTGTACCATTAGTACTACAACGACTGACTCGATATGTATTAATCAATCAATCTACGGTGACCAAGTTGTTTTGACACTCCCGAGGACAATGGATTTTATCACCGTTGATAATTTGCATATCAATTGTAATAATTTTTTTGCAAGTGTAATGATTTTTTTGCACTCAGAATATAAAATCCACCAGCATTTGACAAACACTTCCGCAGCTTATTGAATTGGACCTTTAATTCTTTGTACATGTTCTTTATTTTTCTTAGTAGTTCTTACTTAATAAAAACAATCTCATAAAATGAAGACAACAACAACAAGTTTAATACCGTTGTTTTCATCATCATCGGTAGTAGGATTGATACTTGCTAGCCTTTTTTCTGCAACTTACGCACAAAGCGCTGTAATCTGCAACACTTACTGCGATGAACGAGACTCCGCATTAGTATCAGGATCAACCAGGAGCCCAGTAAAAGTAGTGGCCAACTTTAGAGAGATTAGTTTAGTAATCTCTGACTATGAGAATATGGGCTTTGCCAAAATTTCTAATGGATTTGTAGGAGATAAATTATGGCTCGATCGGACTTTCGATGGTGGCTTGACCTCGTCCGAAGGCTCTAGACTGGGTGAGATCAGTTTCTCGGGTGGTATATCTGACGGATTAACCTTAATGTTTAACATTGATGACGATGATAAGAAGGGGCTTGGAGCGTTGCGAGCATGTGGGCAGACAACTAGTGATGCAAGTGATTATGTCTGCACCGAATGGGCGAGGTCAATTGTCCTAGCTGGAACCCCTATTGAAGCCGCTGCCACCTCTTTGATGATGTATTACGATGGACAACTTTGGCAAACCGTTGGATGGTGGAATGGAGCTAATGTTTTCACTGCTCTTATGCACTATATGAAATTAACGGGTAAATCATAGCATCACACTTGAATAGTGATTGTATTTTAAACTTAGATTTAAATATTTTCAGGTGCTCGTCACTATTTAGACATCATTGAACAAGTGTACATTCGAAACCTGAATGAATGGGATGGAAATTTTACAAGCGAAGCGCTAGATGATACAGAATGGTGGGCTATGGCTTGGATAGATGCATATGATCTAACAGGGGAAAAGAAGTACCTCGACATGGCTATTTTCGATACTGACTACATTTACCAATATGTTGATGACGTCTGTGGGGGAGGCGTTTGGTGGAATATTTTCAAGGATTATAAAAACGCAATTACCAATGAACTTCTGATCCAGCTATGTGCAGCTTTGCATAATCGAATCCCTGGGGATACGAAATACCTCAATCAAGGGATTGAACTTTGGAATTGGTTCAAGCAAAGTGGAATGATTAATGAAAATGGATTGATTAACGATGGACTGAGAGATTGCAAGAACAATGGTGATACTACTTGGACGTATAATCAAGGAGTTATTCTGGGTGCTCTTGTAGAGCTTTTTAAGGCTACGGGCGATGCAAATTATTTACAAGAAGCTAGATACATTGCGGACGCTGTGGTTAACAGCGCGGTGCTTAGCCCGGGTGGAATCCTGAAGGAACCTTGTAGCGGTGGCTCATGCAATCCTGGAAATCTGGGATGCGACTGCAATCAGATTAGTTTCAAGGGGGTTTTCATGCGTGAGTGTAACTTTTTTTACAAGTACTATTTTAAAAGTTTTTGACAGGAGGATTAACAAATTTGGTTTCGCATCAATTATAGGGCACATTGGGGAACTAAATAGGAATTTGGCGAACAGACCATATCAGTCGTACATTGACCGACAGGTGCAGAGTAATTATGGAAACAACCGTAATGATTTGGATCAGTATGGAGTGTCTTATGCTGGACCGTTTGCAGATCATAGTGCTGGAACTCAACAAAGTGCTTTGGAAGCTTTTTCAGCAGCGATTTAAAATACAAGAAATATTTATTGTTTTAAAAATAAAATGAGTTGATTGCAACTTTGAACTGGCTCGACAGTTAAATAACGATCCGAATTAATAAATTAGCAAAACTTTTGAGAAATGGAGTCATAAAGACTATAAAGAACCTGCACATCACGCTCGGTGTTCTCATGATCATATATACAGTCTTGGCAAACGTGTTTATGAAGTCCCTCTGGATCATTAAAAACATGGATCCATTGGCGAATAACCGTCTGTAGAGAGTGTCTTAATTTTACTTCATGCTGTGGAATCCCTTCCCTCATGTGCCACACCTTCCTAACAAGCGATTCAAAAGTCAACACACTGGTTGACAGCATCCGCCATTCTTCGTATTTTCCATCTGATGGCTGCAGTGAATAATATATTTCTTCCGTGGTTTCAGAATACGCTGCCAGAAATAAGGATGACATAAGGTCACTCCATTCAGATGGACTGAGAAGGGGTTTGTGGCTAACGAGACAGATTTAACATTATTCCAACATATTTCGGATTTCGTTTGGCAAATGATGGATAGATAGTAAATACTTACAACAGATTATGGTGCCAATCGACAGAAAATTCAACAGCGGTCATCCAGTTTCTTGTAATGAGACCATCAGTCCACAGGCGATGTGTTTTCAAACTTATCATTTTGTCACATTGTACTCTTAGCGTTTCCAGCAAAAAATCCAGAACCCTTGCATTACTAAGATATTTCCCTTTCCCTTTCTCAAGTTCATCCTTCATTGAGGGATTCAATATTTTGCACCGTGTAAATCCAGTATAGGGTAGCATTTCGTCATCAAAAATTGACTGACCGTGCATAGGATACGAATGCTTAGAACTCTGAGGCTTGTTTTTAAACAGTGACTCCTCACTAATCTTCAGATAGCTATCGTGAGCTCTTTTTCCACTAAAGTAGTGCCCTGGCTCATGTTGTTCCAAATTATTCATCTCATCGTTCATGTCTATTTGCCTTCTAACACGCTTTCCTCCACAACTATTAGGCCTAACATACCATGGACGTAGTTCAGGATTTTCTGCAATGCAATTCCCAGGTAAACCCCCTGGTCCACATTGGGCAATGTCCGGGTGCCAATACGTCCCAGCTGGGCACCATTGAAAATATAAATTCAACCACGGGTCCCCATTTTGACGAAACTCTTTCCTACATACGACATACCAATCACAGCGATTGGCTAAGGTATAGTTCCCCTCTGCCCCCAGATGAGCACATTCTTTATCGCTAAATCCAGTAACAGTTGGACGAATAGTTGTATCATAGTACCGTGATTTTCTTGGGGGACTTTGCCTACAACTTGCATTAGAAGGGACCGTCCCTTCAGCACACAGTCTCGTCCTTTCGTCAAAGTATTTACCTATAGAAGCTCTACATTCATAGTTCCGCAGAAGATAAGTACCATTCCAGTGACGGCAGAACATGAATGAATGACATGAACCATTTAATGCATAATATCCTAGCGTTTCATTGGAACATATGAAGTTTAAGGATTCATCCTCCTGATCCACACCATCGTCAATGCAACTAGGTTCGTCGGCTATAATGGCAGGATAAGACTTAGGAATTGTAGTAGGATGTGGTGTGGGTTTTTTAGAACAAAGTTCGCGAATGTAATCACTATCCGAGCACTGCAAGCCAGGTGTAGGTCGACCATCAATGCATTTTCTTTTATCATCGTTAAAATACGTTCCACGGGGACAGGCGTCAGTGTAACGGTACCATTTTTCATGATAGATGCATTGGTAATATTTGAAGCAATTTCCTGGATATGCAAAAAGTCCAGATTCCGAGCAATTATAATTGCAGCCGTCTGCGACTGATGAAAGGGGTTCAAAATGAAGGTTTTCTGACAGATGGGATGGATCTTGAGTTTTTGGGATTATAGATTGTTTTGTTGTAGTTTCAGTCGAAGTAGGCTTCAACGTGAGTACTATGGTTGGTTTAGTAGCAACCTTTTTTGCCGATGGCTTCACTGTTTCATTTGTGCAAAGCAGTTTAATGTAATCGGCGTTTGAGCATTTTAATCCTGGAAAAGGGTCACCGGCTATGCATTTCCTCTGGTCATCGTTAAAATAATCATCGGAAAGGCAGTCATAGGTGTAAAGATACCATTTCTCATCTGATTTGATGCATTGGTAATACTTGTAACAATTACCGGGGTATGGAAACAATCCGGGTGCCGAACAGTTGTAGCGACAGCCGTCATCCCCACTCTTGCCCCTGTGAAGCTTTACATGGGGCTTTTTCGTGACCTGGACGGACTTGGATGGAGTAGCTGTAGATGTAACGTTTAGAACCGGCTCAGTAACAGGGATTTTTTGTGTATTTATTGGCTTGGACGTGGTATTATGTTTCGTAACCACTGAAGAGTTAGAACAAAGTTTCTTTATGTAGTCTTTATTTAAGCATTTTAGACCCGCAAACGGTTCACCCCCAACACATTTCCTTTCAGCGTCGTTGAAATAACTCTCAGGCGGACAGGGATAGGTATAAAGGTACCAATTGTCGTCCAACTTCATGCATTGATAGTACTGGTAGCAGTTTCCAGGATATGCAAACAAACCTGCCGAAGAACATTCATAATTACATGTTGAATTTCCAACTGGGTTGGGTTTTAAAAGACGCTTTGTCGTATGGTTTAAGGATTTCACTGGAAGGTTGGGTACTGGTGTAGTGTTTAGAACTGGGTCAGAAACAGCTTGATTAATTGTTTGTTTAATTATTGGTTTGGACGTGGTATTATGTTTCGTAACTGATGAGTTAGAGCAAAGTTTTTTTATGTAGTCTTTATTCAAGCATTTTAGGCCAGTTACCGGTTGACCCGTAACACATTTCCTTTCAGCGTCGTTGAAATAACTCTCAGGCGGACAAGGATAGGTATAAAGGTACCAATTATCATCCAACTTCATGCATTGATAGTACTGGTAGCAGTTTCCAGGATATGCAAACAAACCTGCCGAAGAACATTCATAACTGCATGTTAAATTTCCAACCGGGTTGGGTTTTAAAGGACGCTTTGTCGTACGGTTAGTGGATTGCAGTAACAGATTCGCTACTGGTGTAGTATTTAGAACCAAGTCAGTAGGAATTTTTGATGTAGTTATTGGCTTGGATGTGGTATTATGTTTCGTAACAACAGAGGAGTTAGAACAAAGCTTTTTTATGTAGTCTTTATTTAAGCACTTTAATCCGGCAAATGGCAGGCCTGCCACGCACTTTCTTTCAGCGTCGTTAAAATAAGACTCAGGGGGACAGGGATAGGTATAAAGGTACCAGTTGTCGTCCAACTTCATGCATTGATAATACTGGTAGCAGTTTCCAGGATATGCAAATAGACCTACCGAAGAACATTCATAATTACATGTTAAATTTCCAATGGGATTAGCCTTTAGTGGTCTTTTGGTTGGCTTTAGCGTTAGAGACCCCATTGATTTACTGGGTTGATCAGGTTTATGTGTTTGAGAGGTAGGTTGCTTAGTAGGTTTGGGAGTAGTATGCTTTACTTTTGCCTCCAGTGATGAATTCCTAGAACATAGCTTTTTGATGTAACCAGTACTCAAGCATTTTAGGCCGGCAAATGGTTTCCCTTCTAAGCATTTCCTCTGGTTATCATTGAAATAAGTATCCTCCGGACAGCCATAAGTGTAAAGGTACCATTTATCGTCTAATTTCATGCATTGGTAATATTGATAGCAGTTTCCAGGATAAGGAAACAATCCTGTGGAAGTGCAGTTGTAAAAACAGCCATCCTCACTTGCTAAGACTTTCTTACTTGGGGATTTTTTGGGATTAGTTGCTAATTTCACTCTTTTGGTTCCAACAACTGGACGAGGTGTGGTTGAAAAATATTGAGACGGAGACTTCGGAGCAAACTTCATAATCGCTATTTTCAAACTGGTTGTGTTCTTCCTGTCCATAGCTTTTGGAGAGCACAGTTCCTTGATATAATCGGGGTTGGAACATTTTAAACCTACAATGGGTTCGCCAATTACACATTTCCTTTGGTGATTGTTGAAATAAAGCCCTGAACCGCAATCATACGTATACAAGTACCATTTGTCTTCAGATTGTATGCATTGGTAATATTTGTAACAGTTTCCGGGATAGGCGAACAATCCTGTTGCAGAGCATTCATACTGACAGTTGTCCGGACCTTTAACGTTTTTTGCTTTTTGCTTTGCAGCAATGGTGGTTACATTTTTAGGTTGGATTGCCATGGTAGGAAAAGGCGTGCTAACGCTTTGCGTAGGATGTTTGGGAGTTGTACGCTTAGCTGTTGGTTTGGGTTGCTTAGCCTGACCTGCGAACTTACTAGGGCATTGCTTTTGAATGTAATCTTTGTTGGAACACTTCAACCCTCCTACTGTAGTAGCTTCACCAACTGTGCACTTTCTCATGCGATCGTTAAAATATGTATCGGGTGGACAAGCATACGTATACAAATACCAGTTATCATCAGATTTGATGCATTGATAGTACTGGTAACAGTTTCCAGGATAAGTGAACAGTCCAGGGGTAGAACAGTTAAAAAAACAGCCATCGCTCGGGATTAGTCTTACCGACTTTGTCCGTGTTTTATCAGCATTGATCCGAGCTGGTGGCTTTGGCTTTACCGTGTTAGGAATAGGTGCAAAGGTAGCGGATTTAAGCGTGGTACGCTTTGTAGGAGCTTTGGTCGTTTTCTTAGGTTTTGGGTCTCCAATTACTCTATCAGGGCATAACTGTTGGATGTAAGCAGGATTGGAGCATTTCAAGCCTGTATAAGGTTCGCCAACAGTACACTTCCTTCGATCGTCCTTGAAATACTCATTCACACGACAGGAATATGTGTACAAATACCACTTATCGTCGAATTTCATGCACTGAACATATTTGTTACAGTTTCCTGGGAATGAAAACTTTCCAGGCGTGGTGCAGGTATAACTACAGTCTGGGGCTCCGGGGATTACGTTCCGGTTTGGCGTGTTTGATTTTGGGCTTATAATTTCGAACTCTGGTTCATATAAAACCATCTTTCTGTAATGAAAGTATGAAACGGATCAGTCAAGTCAAGATTTATTAACTTGTAAAGTGAGATTTAAAATTGAATTCGATGTGATTTACGTTATGTTATTATTAGAAGCTTGAAATACCTAGGACTGTACTGATCCACTTCTCTCCGAAAACGGTGAGATGGCATTCTGAAGATTTCCGAGTGATTTTCATAAGACACCCAATAGTTAGTACCAACACTATTCGGTACAAACGCACTGAAGAAATCCCTTGATGTTTCTAGCGGATATGCTATTTCTTCGTTAAAAGCCTCCCATTCAAGTACGGGATCTTTTCGTGCTTTATGACTGAAAAATAAATGAACCTGGCTCAAAATGTAGAGAAAAACTAGCAAACATTATAGAAATTCTGATTATAACATGCTCAAGATTTAAAACTTGGAACACTTACTGTACATAAGCTAAATGAGCAGTGTACTTCCATTTTTCCCCTGGACTACGGATCATCACGACATACTTACGATTGTAGAGGTATTTTTGTCGTTCTGAAATAATGACAACCGCAGCATCTTCATACGATGGTAGGTCAACTTTAATCTTAAAGTTATCTTTCGAAACAAATACTGCCTTCGATAACGAAGGGTCCCTGAAAAATACTTCATGACCCGCAGCAACCAAATCGACATCAACCGGAAACCTATTTACACCTTTAAGGATAAGAGCTGTGTCATTTGTTAAAAGATTTACTGAAGGGTCGCAACTTTCTGAACTTCCTGAAGGAAATCGAACGACGAATAATATTCCTAGGATTATGCTTGAAAAATTACAGAATGATAACATCGTTAGATTCCCAATGTATCATGAGTACTACTCTTGGTAACTAAGCTGATAAGGTTATGAAATAAAGTGTCTCGTGGGACCCTGGCAGGTCTTCAGTGCACTGGAAGTATAGTGTAAGCACTTAGCTTTGCCAATTTAAAAAGAAATTTATCAGCTTTATTGTAAGCAGGAAATATATTTTATTTACAATTTTATGAGGCAAATGTCTCATTGTTACATGATTTTGAGGGTCGCAGCTTTCTTGACCTTGGTTGAGTTAAGTCATATCAGGGCTGTTCATTGATAGACTATTGTTAAAGTTACGTCATTGTTTTCAGTACAGGACACTTTGAATTCATAGGTTCCTGAAAAGGTTAAGGAATGGCCTTAACAGTAAAAGGTGGAATTCCATACCGAAGAGCTTTCTTTTTATGACGAACAGCTAGATTGCTAAAATAAACACGCTCCGTCACCACCTATGGTAACTTTCAAAAAATGTACAGACCAAACTGTATTTAATCTTGGGCTGTCCGTTGACAATGACATTACGTACAATTAAAGCTTTGACAAATATCGTTTACAACTAAGAGTAATCCTAATCTAATGGAAAAATCGTAACATTAACATCTCAGTTTCGAAAGTCCCTAAGTTATGCATCACATCCTGCACTAAGAAGATTCCAAAAATTTAGTAATAATTGGAGCAACTAACTCTGGATTATTAAGATGAAAATGGTGAGAGCCAGGAACCAAATGGAACTCCAATCTCTCTGCTGATTTCCTAACGAGTTCTACAGCTTGTAGGAAATTCTCCTTAGGTTCGAAATCTTCTCCAGGATCCCCTTTGACAACACACACGGGGCACCTTATCTTAGACCCAATAGTGTCCGTGTGCTGTTCATTAAGTATTTTGAATCGTGAATGAACATTTGTAATTATATCGTGAGTAAAGGCATATTTGCCTTTGTCAACAACTTTCTCAATCCCTCGTTTTAGTAGTGTTTTGCACCCTTCTATATCTAACGTTCCTTTCCTTCCGTCCATGACCTTCTGAAGGATTTCATCATAACTGTAGCTAGGTCGGTAGGATGAAGGGGAAGAAAGCTTCTGGTCGTACATTAGTACCCCATTTGTTATTAATTGATAAGCCTCTGTGATATCTTTCCCTGGAATGGGTCTGACGTTGTCTAAACAAATGAGCTTGTCCACGTTTCTAACATATTAGGAAGACATTAAATTTGGAACATTTCCAGTTAAACTGGATAGGAATGCGAAATATTTTCATTTTCAGATTACTTCGGAAAAGTTCCACTATAAATATAGCTTATGATAGCCCCCAACGAATGTCCAAGAAGGGTTACTTTTCCCCACCCAAAATGCCTTAAAACCCTTTCAATTGTGGTCAAGCCTTCCAGCCACTGGTCATAATAAAGGTTATTTCCATGATAAGAATATCCATGGCCGGGCAAGTCCACTGCGAATATTGTCATATCGTTTTTAATAATTAGGGGAAGGAGATGGTCAAAAGTGCCACAATTGTCTTGACGGCCATGAAGACATAAGATTGGAATTGGTTGTTTTGTCTCGTTGGGCGATTTATTCCCTTCCCATAGTTTTCCTAACAGTGGATTAATTGATTAATTTTAATAAAGCATGATTGATGATAAAGGACCTTAAATTTTATTTTTATTTTAATTACTTTAAAAGAAATAATTGATCTACTATTTGTATAAAAAGGAGGTACGATTTGTGATAATTTATTAATACCTGCCAAATGCCCTTTCATCGAGGTCACTGGAATTTTGACTTCTTGTACAGTATACAAGCTATTGTACCGGTTAGGAATTATCAACCTAGAAATATCTTGACTAATTCCACTACTTTTAGTTATTTTACATCCTATACTACTTCTGCATATATGAAGAACCATTTTACTTTTTTGAAAGTTATTGGTACAATAATTAAACCTGCTGAAAATGTTAACTTGGATTGCTAAATTTTGATTAAAGATGATGGGTAGTGGTAATTTATAAGATTTTTGGTACGATGAATCCTCAGATCATGACATTGAATACGACACATGTGCTCATAAAGTGAACTGGTATGCTTGTCTTACTACTCTCATCTCATTGTAATATTATAATGGTCTCTCTGACTGAGAACATATTTTAGGTGCTGTATAGAGCTGTGGACTTGGAATTTAAAATCGGAATGTGTACAATCGTTGCCACTTCTATTTACTACGTTAGGTAACGAGAGTTTTTACAGCATTATACGGGATGCAATAAAAAAACATTTATTAGAAGTATTATATTTAAAACAATAAATAAGCTTTCTTCATCATCAAAGAAAATTTCAGTTAATACAGTAAAAATTTTATCAATTAAGGTAGAAAAAAGCAGTCCCTCACGGTACTCTAAAAATTTAATAAAAAATGATCAAATGTATGCAACAGCTCGATTTTAACTAGAATGACCAACTACTGTTCAAAGATTTTAGTAATGAAATTTTATTTGCTTGTGGGCTGTCCGTTGACCGTAAATACATAGAAATAAAGTTTAAGGAAACACTGGCAAGAATTAAAATGATCTCGTCGACAAATCTCTTCTTTTCAGTCTGAACTGAATGTTCATAATTCAACTCGAAGGAGATTCTAAAAATTTAGTAATAATTGGAGCAGCTAACTCTGGATTATTAAGATGAAAATGATGAGAGCCAGGAATCAAATGAAATTCTAATCTCTCAGCCGACTTTCTAACGGTTTCTACAGCTTTTAAAAAGTTCTTCCTAGGTTCGTAATCTTCCCCAGGATCCCCCTTGATAACACACACAGAGCATCTTATCTTGGATCCAATAGTGTCCGTGAGATGCTCACTGAGTATTCTGAAAGTGGAAGGTACATTGGTAATCACATCGTGAGTGAAGGCATATTTGTCCTCGTCACCAACTTTCTGGATCCCTCGGTTTAGTAGGGTTTTGCACCCTTCTATGTCTAACGTCCCCTTCCTTCCGTCCACGACCTTCTGAAGGATTTTGTTATAACTGTATGTGGGTTGTTGGGATATGGGAGTAGAGAGTTTCTGATCATACTTTAGCAACTCATTTGTTATTAAATGATAAGCCTCTGTGATATCTTTCCCTGGAATGGGTCTGAAGTTGTCTAAACTGATGAGCTTGTCCACGTTTCTTAAAAATTGAAAATATATTACATTTGGAATATCTCCGGTTATATAGGATATGTGGGAAATGTTTTCATTTTCAGATTACTTCGGAAAAGTTCCACTATAAATATAGTTTATTTGAGCCCCCAACGAATGTCCAAGAAGGGTTACTTTTTCCCACCCAAAATGCCTTAAAACCCTTTGAATTGTGGTCAAGCCTTCTATGAAAAGGTCATAATAAAGGTTTTTTCCATGATAAGAATGTCCATGGCCTGGCAAGTCTACTGCGAATATTGTCATATCGTTTTTAATAATTAGGGGAAGGAGATGGTCAAAAGTGCCACAGTTGTCCTGAACTCCATGAAGACATAAGATTGGAATTGGTCGTTTTGTCTCGTTTGGCGATTTATTCCCTTCCCATAGTTTTCCTAAGAATGAATATCGTTTTACTTTTTAATCGTTTCCAAATGAATGCATCGAGGTCATCTACTATTTGTATGAAAATGAGTTATACTGCGATAATTGTCATCATTGTACCTGCCAAATGCCCTTTCATCGAGGTCACCGGAATTTTGACTTCTTGTACAGTATACAAGCTATTGTACCGGTTAGTAATTATCAGCCTAGAAATATTTTGACTAAATCCACTACTTTTAGCTACTTTACATCCTATACTACTGCTGCATATATGAAGAACCATTTTACTTTTTTTACAAGTTATTTGTAAACAATTTAAACCTGCTGAAAATGTTAACTTGGATTGCTAAATTTTGATTAAAGATGATGGGTAGTCGTAATGGTAATTTTATGAGATTTCCAGTACGAGGAATACATAGATCATGGCAATGCACACACGTGCTTATGAAGTGAAATACTGACTGTATGACTCTCGAGTTTGAAAGCATTACATTATTATTGAGCAATGATGTTCAGATATGTTTCAAGTTTTTTAATAATTTTTTGCGCCAGAGAAAGGGTTATAAAACAGGAATGGATGAATGGACAGGATTCCTGAAACATCGGTAGGATGTCGACTGTGCGTAACTTTTGGGATTGCGGCCTAGAGAAACCTAGCTGATAGAACAAACGTTCCCTAACCTAATATTTTATCAGTTTTTTAATGATTTTTTAGCAGCAGGATATAAATACTCATTAAATATGCATTCCACTTAGTGTATAACCGCATATTTATATAATATTAAAATCTCTGGAAGCTGTGCAAATTTAGATGTTTGGTAAACTTATTTTTCTGGCATCTTTTCCTGAGATATTCTTCAATTAATTTAATAAAATAATTGCCAAATATCTTTTATACAGATGAAGCAGATATTTTCATATGCCGTTAACTGGGTAATATTCATTGATAGAATGGTAATTATCACGTAAAAACCGGTACATTTCACGGATCTACTGTAAAATTGCATTAGTTTTCTTTCTTTACATTTCCGAAAGAATATGCCCAAAAATCTGGGGTCGGTTTTATTAACTTTGTAAGTAACTATAAGCTCTTATTCATCCGAACAGAATCAGATGCATAAATAGTACCACACTGATTTTTCGGGTGGTATCAATAAAAGTTAAAAATAATCTTCAGCATCGAAAGTAAACCAGATTGTATTGATATTATTTTAAATGAAAGGAAATAGAGAACAGAAGCATTATTCAAGGTTTTTGTAAAGCTGAATAACTAAAAGGGTTGAATAATATTATTCCTATTAATATCCACAATTCATTCACATTGACTGTCAACTCCCTGTCTCTCTTTAGAATTTGATACTCTCATGTGTGAATGCTGCAACTAAAATGCCAATGATGATGATGATGATAATGATTTCGAAGAATAAAATGGAATAATATAATCCTGGATGGAAGTTTAAGCATATGTCAAGTGCAATGTTGAATACAAAATCAGTTCTCCAATCCAAATGAGAAACCGGAATGGATAAAATTCATGTTGTAAATGAATCTGAATACCGCACATTCATACCACACACTACCCTCCTGCTGCTGTCTGACTTTCATGCATTTGCAAGACATATTTTCTGTACAACTTTATTAGGCAACCACTAATAATATTTCATTTTCATTCCATCCTGCAGACAATCAAATTCATATAGTATAAAAACATGCTGTTATCGTTTCACAATCAAAGTACAAAACTATGTTTCACTTCCCATTATTATTGGATTGACAATGATTGTAAATTCAATTTCTGTAATATGCACTCTATCCGGCTTGTGTGTTGCAATCGACAGAAAATATACAGGAGAGGTTTGCAGAAGTACAATTAATTGCGAATAAGTAGATTTTATGTGTAGAATAATCTAATCTTACTTTTAAGCTCTTACGCAAAGGTATTAATATTTTAATTATGCTCTCTTTCAAGCGATGAGTTTATAGAATTTTGAATAAAATCTTTTTTTTTGTATTCTGGTATTGATTCGTCTATTATGTATTTTATTTATGGAAAATGTATAATCAAATGGTATTTTATTCAGGCGTCGTTCACTCGTGCAATGCATACAGGCGTCATAATGTTAGTCAATATTAATTGTCCTTGATAATGATAATGACGAGGTTGTTCGTTAGTTTTCATTTTCATGATATGCATACACCAACTTTTCATGGTTCGTGTTTTTGCTGTTAAATTGCAAGATTGAAATTGCCCGTTTTTAACTAATTTATTCATTTGAAGCTAAAAATGTGCTTGGACCATATGAATTAAATTCCAGAGTCTAAAAATTAACATTAAAAAGATAAGGTATGCAGTTTTACAATCTCCTTACAAAACCAAATGCTATGCGTAGTAAGGCTTAGACCTATTACAGTGCAGTGGTTAGTAATTTTTAACGTTATGAAAAGACAATTATTCAAATCCCAATAAACTAATTCATTACTTGAGCGTAGAAGAGTGAGTGTTGTAAAAGTATAATGTGAGAACAGGCTTTTAACTCCCTATTATTTATGACTTTTATTCCCATCCCCCATCCACAACAGCGACCATTATTGTCATTCAGTAGGAATAAAAAACGGGATCGGCCGGAGTACGAACAATGCCTAATGGTTGGAATTTTTCGCTTTAAATTTTGCCATTTATCATTCTTGATGTATGTTCAAGAAATAAATGGAATTAATTAATTAAATTTATGTTCGGAATCGGTAGAAGTTGATAGTAGAGACGGACACGATATAGCAGATAAAGCTGCAAAATACAGCATTTCGAATTTGTCTGTAAATATCACAGATTTGCTGTAAAAACCATATCATAAAATTTGTAAATTTTGTCATATAAAATTCAGGCATCCTTCCTAGCTTTAACTAAAATTGGAAAAGCATTTTATTTTGAAAACTAAGACAAAAAATACTCTGAATTACTTTAAAATCATCCAGACTAGGCTTAACTATTGTTCTTTATATGCGTCACAAATGTGCAAAACTACAGAACTCATGCACTTGTGTATAAAGTATTTGATAATATAGTAATCTCTTCCTTACTAATGCTACGGAAAAGTATCGGTTTTAGGTAAAATCCAAATAATGAATATAAATGATGAGTTTCGTCTCCCCAAGAAAAACTCGAATAAAAAGCTTGTGTTCCAGGCTGTTATCTTTTATCATCGGTATTCTTCCTCATTATTTATTCTCATTCTTCATTATTTTTCTCCAGTAATGGATTTCCTTTGGTTTAAAAAGAAAGGGATGGGTGGATGAAGTTGACACGACTTGAACTCATTGTTCCTCCATTGTATCTGAGAGAAAGGGAGTGTTTATTCAAGAAGAACAGGGACAGGTGTGAGTGGCCAAAAATTTCAATTGACAAACTACAAGGAGCTAATTCATTGTGGATAAAAGAGAGTCAAAAGGAATCGATTGGCTTTCTCCATCCGTATGAAACTAGAATGATAAGTCATAATAAATATCTGATGATGGTAATGCCATTATAAAGGTAGAAAGTGGTGTCTATAGAAAGATAACACTTGGTAAAGAATGAAGTGGTGGATTAGAAATACGTGTAGTAAGTAGAGGGCTACTTCTATCTATGGTGGTATGGTGGTGGGAAGAATTCCACTATTAATACTTGCCGACTTGTTTCGTCTCTTCAAGAAAACTCATACATTTTTAACTAACTTTTTCCATTCTTTGAATACAAAAGGTTCAGAATAGCACTTCATTTATCAACTACTAGGCTTATATTTTATTACTCAGGGTGTATTGTGCTTGGATGTTGTTAAAAATGACTTTCTCTTCATACCTTACCATATGTAGGTGGATGGATTTATGGAGAAAAATAGAAGTGGGACAGTTTTTATTTTCTGAGATAGTAATGGGTATCAAACCAGAAACATGCTATTGGAAAGAAAAGACAGACAAACTAATGTCATGCATAGCAAGATAGAAAAATGTTGTGGACTTAAAATTGTTGGAATTTTATTATAGGAATTAATTACAGCTTTTTTTGTTTGTAAAAATGTAGAAAACGACCAAAAACGACAATTATGTCAGAAGACTTTGTTAATTTTTTTTAGCAATGTGAATTAGACTACCCGTACCAAAATTGTAATCTTATCGTCGAAGGAGTTCTTTAACCTTCATAATATTGACCGTCCAATAATACCATGTTCATTGAATGAGATTCTATTATAATTGGGGAGTGAGTTTTGCAACGGTTTTCCCCAGAGTAAATGAAATCAAAATAGTAAATAGTGGGTGAGAAGTAGTTGATGTACAATTAAAAGAAAGCCAGTCGACAAGCTACTGACTACGACTACTATTAAATTTCAATTTTTGTTAATTTAAGAATATCTATCAAAAACAGACAAAACACTAACAACCAACAAAGAGTATTGTGTAGTTCTTGACAGTGACAGTGCTGTTGATGGCTGTGGAAAAATTCTAATCTTGGCTTCCGTATCTAAGTTCATTCCCAGAAATGAGTACAGGGTATTCTAAACTTACCTACTACTAATGTACTACTCTACCTACATATACTGTATAGCAATATGCAGCACATTTATCACTGAATCCTGAACATAAATTTTTGAGGAGGTTATTCAAAAATTCCCATTCCTATTGTTAAATCCATCCAATCCATCTTTAGGAGAAGAGTTTGTCATTGTAAAGCTGAATGTTGAACTCCTTTCTTCCCTTATGTACAGTGTATTTAGTAGGTGGCAGCTTTCCTCTCCCCTGTAATAAGAAGACCTATAAGAAACTAGTGGAGAGAGTGCAGAAAGGGTCGAGTAGTAAAATTGGCTGTGGCCTGTTGTGGAGGACTCATTTTTTGTATGAGAGAGCTCATGTAAAATGCAGACAGCTAATCCATTCTGAACCATCATGTCAATTGTCATTTTCACACTGTCAACTCCCCATTGTCCAAATCCGCATTTAACCCTTTGATTACTTGAGAGGACAAATGCAGCCTTGTAATATTAGGTTCTAATAGCAGAACCCCACTAGGAATAGCGAATAGCTAAAGTAAGAGTGAGTGTCTCCTCGTAACATTTAGCTGAAGGAAATATGGTCGTGCAAATATATAGAGCTTAGAGAGTGTTTTCTTCCCGTTTAGGCTGTAGTACTTTTAAAATTAGAGTGATTTTACACCCCACTTTCTCCCATCAACTTTAAAGTGAGCTAGATGCGGAATGTTAGCAAAGTGGCTTTATGGAGATAGGGTGGAGTGGATGGGAAAGGCGTGATGATATAAACCACTTTTAAGTGCAATTACATCGGATTTGATCCGGGGCTATGAACCCTTTACTTATCTCTTGGGCAATTGTTCCCCGAAAAGGTATTCATCTGCGTGTTTTCTTTGCAAAAGTAGACCATTTAGTGAATTCAATTGAGACTAGTCATTATTTATTGCACAAGCTTCCATTTGTTTGTCACTAATTGCAAAACGTTTTGTAGGTGAATAGGAAAATATTGGTATTGCAAAAATGTAATTGCAAAACGGCAAGCATTTCCTAAGCTTAGGTACAGTACTTTTTAAAAATCAAGCTTCCATACGGGTAGAACTTTTTTCATGCTTTCACCCTCTCAATCAGTTTCACCCACTCTTGTGCTGAGAACCGTTTACACAGCATTGTGTCGGCAGGCAATCCCTCTTCAGTTTCAATATTCAGTCATTCAGCAAGCCAAGCTAGTAATACCATGCCACGCCAGTAAGAATTGCTATTTATAGTCAGGAAAGAGCTCAGCGGAAACTCAGAGTTTTCACTCCACATCCGGCGAGTTTAGTTCTGGGATAAAAGGTCCCGTTTCCTCCATCCACTAAACAGACAAACAGTAGTAGTAGCCGTAATAGTAGAGGTACTTTGCATTTTCTACATCTCCATTCTCTAACAAAATCCCAACACTCACATCAACTCAGACGGCTTACCTACCTTCAGTAAAAAAACATCCCACTCCCGTTATAAAAAAGTTTCCAGACAACAAGGCCTAGGGATTATTAATGTAATGTATATTCTGTTGTACTATTTTGTAGCAAATAATCTAGATATTATAAGCATTTGTTGCTATTATTGTTACTGCTGAAAGTATGCCCATTCTCTGATACAATGTCTCATCAAAGTACACCTATTCTGTCTATCTAAATAGTTAGAAGTTAGGCTGGGCAGGTTTGGCTATACGTATTTTTTTTAGAAACGGTACAATGGGAAAAGGCCGGATAAGTAATAATATGCGTTGCTTTCTCTCGTTTGTAAAAAGTGTGCACATTTATTTTTTCTGTGTGTTCAACCATTCAGCCCAGCAGCGTCATCAAGGATGTGAGCGAAAGCGAAAAACATTAAAAGAATACTAGTAAAAAAGTCAAAGATCCATTAGGACTTTTTTATTTATTGCTTGCCTCAACTTTTTTACCCTAGCCTTTGTCGTTCTGTGCAGTATACAATAATATTACGGACATACGTACAATACTGTATTTCTACTTAC
The DNA here is from genome assembly GCA_034682405.1 of Hydroisotoma schaefferi. Classification (NCBI taxonomy): domain Eukaryota; kingdom Metazoa; phylum Arthropoda; class Collembola; order Entomobryomorpha; family Isotomidae; genus Hydroisotoma; species Hydroisotoma schaefferi. The sequence goes on along the minus strand of JAQFZX010000511.1, from coordinate 7,964 downwards.
TTTATGTATTGCTACAACACAGCCGTTGCAGTATAGCTGGGCAGACTTCCTATTACACTTACTGTTTGTTACTTTGTATTCTTCTATGGAGAATGCATTCACTGTCCCAACTTGGTTGGAACTATTGTTGCAACTGCTACTACTATTACTTGTTGTTTAATATTGATGTATTTCTCATCAACATAAGAATAGCTTTGGGATGATGATGATGATGATGATGGAGTCAATAGGGAGAAAGACGAGGTTTGGTCTGGTGAAAGCACCGCACCACCATGGGGTCAACCACACACGACCTCGATAAAGCCCAGTGGAATCTCCCTATCAAATAGCTGATAAAGACAACCTCTGATTCTTATTACTGCAGAGTTCAAGCTGTTATATCGGATGGGAAGTGTTTAGATTTGTTAATGCAAAGAAGGGTAAGGAGGGATGTTGCTGGTAAAAATGCTAAGTAGAAATAGTAGAAGGGAAGGTACGGAGTTGACTTTTAATACAACATATATGAACGCTTGTGCCTGTTGTTAAATAGGCCCATTCACCCGAATTTACGGTTTCCAGTTTTGACCCTGACGTCGGACATCTGACCTCAATGATCTCAAAAATATGAGATCAATTTGTCAGAGTTTTGGATTTAAGTGATATATCTGTGTGATGGAGGTACATCAAGGGAAGGTTGTTGCTTTTTTAAAGAATAAATTACTCCTCCTTTTATAATTTTCTACGGGATATAAAACAAATTAAATGGATCATATTTTTGCTCATCATTGTAGGAATTTATTTTAAAGTCATACAGTGACAGTTAAGTTTTAAACATTTTAATTAGTCACGCTTCCAAAAGATCTTTACCTTCGCTGGCACAAACTAAATTACATTAAGATAACATAATTATTAAGAGTATTTATTGTGCATCACAGATCAAAGATCAAGAAATTAGACGACACGGACATCAGTTAAAAAGTAATTGACAACAGTCATTTAAATATTGTATAAAAGCATTGAGTTTTGAAAGAGTTGCAAAAGTAAAAGTACCAAAATCAATGAGCCTTATCGCCATTGTCACCACCATTCTTTTGATCTCAAGAACGACCTCCCTTTATCCAAACATATTGTACCTTCCTAAAATAAACGGGTAGCGGGTGACTTCAGGGGGATAAAATCATGCTAAAACCTCCTCCTGATTAAATCCCCGAATCAGCTTTTCCCATTAAAATAACTTGGTCATAAATACTGTTCCTAATAGGTCAATCGGATTTCCTTGAATGTTTCCTCTTTCCTTTGAATAATAAAATAGCTAAAGCTATATAAACTCCTATTTTTATACCAACCTCGTCATTCCTTCCTAACTGATGAATAGCTTTCTTTTTTAGTCAGAGATTGTTTCCATAAAAAAGGCATTATTTTTATGACAAAGTCCTTCCTTGTCCTCTTTTTATCTCTATTCTCTATCCGGTACAAACGACTGATTGAATAAAACATTTCTAGCTATAAATCAACACTAACTTACTCATTGCATAAAATAAACATCTTCATCAAGAAATTGAATACACAATCTGTGTGCAAATACATTTTGTTCTTGTACAATGCTTCCAATACACTTACGCCCATTATATTATAACTATGCACGTATTTTACTCACGTAAGTATTAATAAAAAGAGCGTCGTTCCTTTTTCCGATGGTTTTTTACACGATGATGTCTTTATCCTCTTCAGTCTTCTGTGTTTGCTCTTTACGAGCGATGATGTTGGCTTCGCAGCGTTTGTCAACTGTCTATCTATCTATCTGTAGATCGGGTGGATGGGCTAATTATCAAAATGATTAATGATTATGATTCCCTTGCATCATCAGGCCTTTCATCGCTACGTTATCTGTTTAGCGTATAGGCATAAATTAGACCAGCTAACGTACAATCTAAGAGGACAATTACGTACTTGCTTTTTGAGCCGTGCTAATCGATTTTGAATAGGGAGGACTCAATAGAGAAAACAAAGGCGGATGATAATTTGTTGCACACCTAATCCCACATAGTTTGAACATAATGGCGAACCTTGTTAAGTCTTCATTCGCACTTGGCTTTGTTTAGCTTTAATCATAATCCTATATCATCGGCTTATAATACTAGTACCAATACTATTGATGTCATACAGAAATAGATAGAAAGAGTCTCATTCTGTCTGCCTTTCTGTGGCCCTTTTAGTAGCTAACTATTTTCCACTGTCTTTTCTTTATCATTATGATGTCCATTCAATTCAATGCATTTGTAAGGTGAATTGAGACAATAGCACAATATAAATTTCAGTCCACCCAGTTGGGCATTAGTATGGATTGGATAGGTGCTTGGTTTATGAACAGCAGTTTTAAATCTTAGTTCGGTAAGGTACTAACGGAAAAATCTGCTTGGAAAGATGTGGACTTGGTTATAGTTAGACGAAACTTTGATGCAAGATAGTTAAAGCTTGAGAAGTAGGGATGATATTAAGTGATTTTATATTTATTAATACCATAATAGAGTTAGGATGAATGAATGATAAATAATTTTATTATTCCTAACACATAAACAGTAGGAACCTAGGTAGGATTGAGTGAGGGTCCTACTGGGTAATATCACGTAATAAAGGGATGAATAGCTCTATTCACGTAGAACTTAGGCCGTCATGCTGTTTTTGTTTTGATTCAACCTGACCCATTGTCTTGCTCGTTTGTCCATCCGATTTCAATATTATTATTCATATTCATAACCATACGTAGGAAACGAACCTTCAAAGTTTACAGATGACCAAACCTGGCAGGCAGGCTAAATCTGTTGGTCATTAGCAACGGGAATTGTCCACAAGTATAATCTTCATAACTCTTGTCTAGTACTTGTACTACTACTCAGTCCCAGTTGATAGTGGCTTATGGTGATTGATAAAAAAAGAACATTAAAGTTAATGCCAATAAGCAAGCGGCCTGCTCAGAGGTTGATGATAGAGACTCCTTATTAAAATATGAATAGATGATAAAGGAGGATTCAATTCATCAAACACTTGTGTACTCCTTCCTATCGAAAGAACCTTTTGTCTTTAAAAATTGAATTCAAATCTCAATTATTTCATCAGTCCTCCTAGTTTAATACTTGAATTTTGCATAGATAAATGTACTATTGGTTTAGTATTGTAAGAGCCAAAAAATTAAATTTAAATACATTCCCTGTCCGGCCAAACTTTCTATTCAAAGGTAAAGAATACAGGTAATGATAATTAATGAAAGGGTTTCATTCTTAACCAATAGAATCTCTAATTGAGGCTGGGTGACTGGTGGATTGTATCCTAGTCAAGTGGGCGAGTGTTTGCTAATCAATTGGAACAAAATGTGTATTGAATATTGAATTTTGGAAGGTGTCGTTAAAGCTGTCAACTGTTACTTCATCGAACGAAGTAATTGCTACGTGAAAGTAAGATTCATTGCGGTATTGAAGTTTTGATGGTACAATTTAGAGTAAAATATTTTTAAAAAACTACTTAAGCCTTTGTTTTTGTTGGAAGAATAATCTTGAGTGAAATATTTTAGAGGAAATGTCCTGAAATGAGGTTTTCAAAAGTGTAAAAAACAACGAAGACTGTTAAAACGGGCTTGATGATTTGAGCCCGAATAATAGATCTTGGTTTAGGATTAGGAAAGCGTTAGAGAAGAAGAGTTGGTTGTCCTCGAGTGGTGAGGGTGTCACCCTCGTTGTCCTTTCAGTTGTTCTTCATAATAGACTAAGGAACAATAGACGGTGGAGTTTGGTAGTGGATGGAGAAACCTTAGCAGATTTGGCTTCTCTTGATGAGAAATCCCTCCAACTGTCACGTACATGCATGAGGTAAGCTAAACAAATGCAAGAGGAACGAATCCAACCAAATAATACTTGAACCAATAATAATGTTGAATTAAAGACATTAAATTTCAACAACTAAGCTTATGTCGTTTATTTTAAGGAACATGCACTGGAAAAATGCTATACAGCATTCTGTATTTATTTCAATTCGTGTTCAAAATATCATAGTTACAATACTGGTACTTTGTATCCAAAAACACACTAAGGAACAAAGGTTTAGATTGGAAATTTGTGTTACATAGATTTCGAATGTGTAGGAGTTAGCGAATGAATGTGTTCATTGATTTAGACACATATTTTCTAATTAAATCAATAATATAAAATGGCAAAAAGTGGAAAACGACTTATTCCAAGTTCGCAATGAAAAACGACTACCCCATCCCTCTCTTTTAGCGTTTTTTGTAGAATAAATGACAAGCAATAAATCCATGCGACAAATGCCATCCCGTCTCTTTAATTTAGCCTTGCTTTACCTGAAGCAATAGCCAAATCAAAATAGAATACCTACAGTAATAATAATGATAATATGTCCTACAATAAAACGGGATAAAGTAGAGAGCGACCAAGTTTAGCCTTTGCCTTGGTAGGCTGTCTGTCTATTTGAAACGAAATTGTGAATTAGCAGAGATAAAAGTTGGTTGGTACTTTGAGCTGATGCGTTGCGTTTGTTGTTATCTTTCGCTTTGCTCTTGATAATAATATTGCATTGCTAATGCTATTGCCATTGCTCTATTGTATTGTTGTGAGATGAGAGTTGAGTTTATCTGGTTGGCTGACTCGTCTCTTGTCTCCTTACTAAATCCTTTTTCATGTCTCAGTGACTCTCTTTTTAGCAAAGTTTCCAAAATTTAATCCCTCCTTTGTTCATCCCCCTAATTGTTATAAGAATGAAATACCCCCTGCCTCCATCCCCTGAACAACTACCGCAATTCAATACACTGAGTTTTTTTCCCCAAGTTATTATACCTTATTTGCTACTAACTCTTGAAATCCCTGTCCTATCTTAGCTCACCTATCCGCCTAGATATAAATGAGACTTCGGCCCCAATGTCAATGCAAACTTTACTTTAGGTATCTATTTCTTCCCTGACAAATTTCAGCTTGCAGAAGTTACTTGTGGATTCATTGTTAAGAGGAGTTTCCCTGGGCATTGCATAGTCACCGTCACCGCACTATGGCATGGTACATAAATAGTAAGTTGGTATTGAATTGGCTGGGGGACAACAAAACAAACCAAAATTCTCTGCTGCTGATGATACAAGGCTCAATGGGATGCCCGAGATAATCCGGGGTGATCAATAGTTTTATTTTATTCATTTTTCATCCCTACCTTTGTTAGATTTGGTTGCAAGTTACAGGAAAGCAGAACTGAGCTTTTCACTGTGTGTAGTTCACTACAGTAGTTCTGTATTTTATAGGTAGCATGAACATTTGGCTGGTTATCTTGCATGCAACAATACATACAGGGGACAGTAGAGCAGAATTACCAACAGACAATGTTTTGTGCGTGTTCTTCCAGTTCTTTAAAATACTCATGTAGTAGTTCCTGGAATAAGCAGCAATTGATCTGATTAAACACTCAGAATAATGTAAAATGTGTAATTTCAAAAGTAGCAGTTTACTTGCACTAAATAGAAGTTAACATGCTTAACGAGGAGTTTCTATTAAATGTGTTATTAATTTGTGCAAATCTTTGTTTAATTGAATGTTAAGGTTAGAAAGAAACAACAACCTGCAAAAGTCTTTTAAAATAATTACTTTTAAGAGAAGACTTTTGCAAGGCTCTTGAGAATTGTTTTTTATTGTTTTGTAGATAATTAAATCAGCATGCAAGACCCTGTAATATAGCTTGGCTAGAATAATCAGTGAGAAAGGACAAGGCACAGGTGTTAGCTTTCTTTTTAAAACCTTAACTTTTACTGTTATTATTATTGCCTAGATCCCCCCCGAAGAGTTTTGGCTGTCCGTCTCGTTTCTCTTTACTATATTCTATTTTCCTTACCAATTTCTGGTTTAAACTCTTTCACTGAACGCTGAGTCTGAGTTTTATTTCCTTGCTTAAGGCACACTGCATACTAACATCGAATCAAAGTTGTCAAAGTGTTAGGCACACGGATCAGTTCAGTTACTAATTCTCCTCGTTTTGAAAGTAAAACTTAAGATGCTAGATTCGTTAAAAATAGCTTGCTCATAAATTGAACCAATATGATTCCCAATGCCCAAAATTTACTTGTTTTAGACAGAAACAAATTTCAGCTTAGTATGTGATTGAACAGATAAATTAACAAAAAACTACAAAGTACAATACAACCAAAGAGAACCTACAAAACGTGACTGTATATCTCCAAACTTTAACCCGGGGCACTATTCAATTGCTGAGGATTTAAGGAATAATCTTAACCTAAAATTAATACTGTTCGAAAGCGTGAATATTGCAGGGAGGCTGTAATTCAGGGATATACGGTACATTATAAAGAAATTCTATTAAAATGTTACAAGACGTTTTTCATTCTTTCGACCATCAACCCAACGAAGCCAGGAATAGATTGAATTCTACTCGTCTAGAATAAAGAACTTCTTTTTCTTCATTATTTCTCAAGAATGAGCGGATTGTTTGGGGGAATAGAGGCATTTTCATGGCATGTTAGACATATTGAAAGAAACTTGAGCAGAACACAATATACAATCCTCCTCAGTCTACTACTTCTTCTTTCCCGTATCCTTGCAGTAGACGGAAAGTCTAAAAGTCCTTATTCTTAAGGTAGTCAGTCATCAGAAATACTCTAGCATTGTTCTTTGTCCAACTTTATTGATTTCAACACTACTTTAGTCCAATCCTTCATTATTAAATGACAATTACAACAATCAGTCTTAGAAATAGACGGAGAGAAAGAGAGAGAAGACAAAGAATGGCATTACTGATCAAAAATAAATAAAAGTATTGTGAAATTGAGAATTTAGCCTGACAGAAATATAATAGACGAAACTCATTAGAAAAGGCTTGAGGGATTAATAAGATGTGATTAATTTTTTTCCCTTGAGTGCCTGTATCATGCAATACATTTGAGTTTGCAGGACGATTTGGGAGAAAACATTTTGCAAAGTCTTATTTCAGTTGAGCTATAATAATGTCAAGATCATTTCCTACTTCGTGTTCCTAAAGTTTATAAATTCTAAACATTTACGGAAATGTTTGTAGGTTTGAAACACATTTTTTCAATGTCAACCTCAATTGAATTACATTTATAAATCGGTGTCCTTGATAATGAAAGCAGAGACTTGCACCTGTTCGGTGTGATCTGATTATTAAACTTGAATTAGGTAAAAAAAATCCTACCTTGAAACTTTCGTATTCTGCCGACCGTATTTGTATTACAATATAATAAACATTTGTACTGACTGCTTCTGATAAAAAATTCATACCTGGCCCAGTTGGCACTGACACTACGATAGGGGATGATCCGGTTGACGACGATAGTTAAGTTACCATCTAAAACGGACCTAATACGGACCTATATGATGATTATAAAAAGCTAAGAGCTTTTATTCCAATCTGAGTTTTATCTGTTTCGCATTTCATCCAGGTTTTAATTGTCCTTCAGCTCTTTTATTCATCTTCTTCCAAGCGACAAAATAAAATACTTGTCAACCAACCGTGTAATTATGTGATTTGTCTCCCAGTTCTCTTGCTGTCTTCTTTCATCTCTCTCGTTCATCTTTCTATCTCTCTGTGGATGTATCTGTGCATCCATTTCCATGCATTATTTACGGCATTCCGAATTCTATCTTTTTACTCATCTCATCAGGGAATATAAAATAAGAAGCTTATAAATCGCTTTCATTCATCGGCCAGTTATTATTCAGAAACAGAGGTTTGCCTTGCTTTCGACAGCAAAGTAACCAGTAGTAGTAGAAAAAGTTCAATCTGTTTTCATGCCGAAGTCTTATCTCATATATCGCTAGTTATTACAAAAAGGCTGCTTTTAGCATTATAGGATGGGAAGGAGTGAACCGCTACTTGAATTAGAGACAGATTTCACTTTTTGACAACTATCACCGTTAAGTATTTGTAATTGTATTTGTATGATGCATACGTGCGGCTTGGCC
>JAQFZX010000510.1:0-55478 GCA_034682405.1 Hydroisotoma schaefferi | reverse complement strand
AATTTTCGCTTGTTCAGTACAAATCTTGCGCAGTTCCTAATAATTTTATCAAAACTTTTTTTACATATCTTAGAGTTGCTTAACCAGATTGCTGAACCATAGAATAGTTTGGATAGTACCATACTATGAACGAGGATTAACCGATTTTCAAAGGACAAAGTTTGTTTTAGGGAATAAAGCTGAGATAGGGAGGTATAGCACTTTTTTGAAGTATTTTGAAGTTGAGCAGACCAGTTAAGCTTACAATCAATATGTATTCCTAGAATTTTTAAAGAATATACCCTAGTAATCGGAAGGCCATTTATTTTAATCGTAATATTACTTAATTTGTTTAACAGTGCAGGTTTTGCATAAATACAGAACAAGGATTTGCTTTCATTAAGTTCCATTTTATTGCTACACATCCATTTGCTAATAAGGCTTAGATCGAATTCCAGTAGAGCAATCAATTTTAAGATTATGTTTAATGGACCTTTTATAGCAATATTAGAGTCGTCAGCAAATAAGATCATAAGGCAGTATATCATAACTGAAGGTAGGTCATTTATCATAATTAAAAATAACAGACAAGAGATACAAGATCCTTGCGGAACTCCTAGGATAGTCTTTTTAGTATGAGAGCACTTTGGTCCTACATTACAATCAACACTAACAAATTGTTTTCTGTTACTGAGAAACGCGTGAATTAATTTAGGGTCGACGCCATACCATGCAAGTTTGTGAATTAAAATTGATTTGTCAACCCGATCAAATGCTTTTCTTAAGTCTAAAGATACTACTATAGTAACATCATCATTTGCTAAGCCATTATAAATATAGTCAGTCAAATGCATGACTGCGTGAGAAGTTGAATGAAACTTTCTGAAGCCATATTGGTGAGGAGTTATAAGGGAGTTGGTATGAAAAAATTGATATAATTCATCGGACATTTTCTTGTCAAGAAGCTTAAGGAGAATGGGTTGTAGAGAGATAGGACGGAAGTCGTTGGGGGATAGAGGATTAGGAACTTTAGGAACAGGTACAACTCGAGAAACTTTTAGGATGTCTGGAACGCAACGTTCTCTGATTATTGAATTCAACGTCTCCGTTAGATAAGTCAGGAAGTTGTGGGATTTTAGTGCAAGTGTCAGCATTTTAGGGGTCATCTGAAGGGAATCCATGGATGTAGAGTCAGTTTTCTTCATTTTATTCCATGTACTAATAACGTCGTCATTAGTAAGGCAAGAGAAGTTGAAATCGAGATGACTGAGAGAATTCAGATAGGCTGGTTTACTGGGTAGATCCGTGTTTAAGGTAGATAGGGGCTCAGGGTTTGATATGTTGACGAAAAAGTCGTTAATTATATTCGGGTCGAGCACAATCTCATGTTTGACCCGGTCCTTAAAAGGACTGAAGCGGCGTATACCATCCCATAGACCCAAGTTTGAGATATGCAAGTCGAGTTCCAATTTTGCATCAGACTGGATAGCAGATTTTACTTTACGTCGAAGGAAGGCGAGCCTGGCCAACGATGCATAGGTAGGTTTTCTTTTAGTGACACGGTATAGGTGCTCCCTGTCTTTGATAAGTTTTTTGGTTTGCTTTGTGATAAAAGGTTTCTCCTTTCCAGTAGATATGGATTTTGTTTTGAGAGGACAGCAATTATTGAAACAGTCTAGTAGGTTTTTGATGAGGAAGTTTACGTTAAGGATAGGATTGATGGAAGGATATTCTAAGAAGGACTCATTTAAATGATCGATAAGTTTGTTATCGTCTATGAATCCATACGGTCTGAAAGTAATGGTACGTTTTGGGATATTTGGTCTCCGGAGGTTAATTTGACATTGTGTTAAAAGGTGGTCCGACAAGAAAGATTCATTCACTTCGATACTTAGAATAGAGCTAGAGTCAGAGGCGATAATATAATCAAGTAAATTTGCATTTCTGGTGGGTTCTTGGATAAGCTGTCGCCAATTTAATTCTTGTAAAAGTTTAAGGAAAGGTAGACTATAGTCTCCTCTGAGATTGAAATCTCCTAGTAGGTATGACTTAAGTTTCTGCCTTTTTAAAAAGTAAAAAAAGTTTTCAAAAAATTTAAGATCAGTGCTTAGGCAGGACTTTAGATAATTTGGATGCCTATAAATACATGCAACTATAAAACTTTGGAAGTGATTTAGTTGGAATCGAATGGTTAAATATTCTATGTTGCATGAAGCTTTTAAACTTTTAGGGAGAATTTCTGTAGCTTTTAGTGACGATTTATAAAAAATACCTATCCCTTGCGTGCCTGAGACTAAGTCAAATCTTACAAAAGTGTAGCCTATTAGAATTAATATATCATGATGCGGCTTTAGTAAGGTTTCCGTAATACATAAGATATCAAAATCATGCTTTATTACTAAATATTTTAGTTCGATGAATTTTTTACGCAAGGAATGGATGTTGAGATGTCCGATTCGTAGACTGCTTTTGATGAGAGGAAAATTCAGTCGATCATCAAGGTGATTTACTTTTTCTGTTGTGCTGTTTTTGTCCCAGCTTTCTTCCCCAAAAAAGTTTTGTCGGCACTAGATGAGGTTGTGGGGTCCTTGGCAGATCGGGTTGTCCGTGTTTCCGGTACTTCTTTGCTCGTGCTTGGGATTTCTCCAAAAGGGCTTACTGTTGGTTTTGTTTTTCTTGGGTTGGTTACAATGGCTGTTTCAACTAATTTACCATCAATAACCGAAAGTTCTTTTGAGCCATCTGTCAGCTTCCTCTTTTTCCAGTTGACGACTGGGTTGCCCCCAGCTTCAGCAATAGATTTTTTCCCCTTCCTCAAAATTGCGAAGTCTCGTCGCATCGAGAAAGGTAAGTCCTCATTGAAGAATAGAGGGGGAGGTGGTCTAATTTTGCTTGTTAAGACGAAGTCACGATCAGAGTAGGTTCGAAACCTTATCTTTATATTTCTCGTCTCACCCACTTTATATTTGCCAATACGATAGGCCGATTCAACGATAATGAGTTTTTTAAAAGTATTTTTTAAAACTTCTTCAACTTTAGGCTTTAATTCAGTGTCAGATTCCGTGGCGGAATCAGGAAGACCGGATAAGACAAGATTGATTTTGTGAATTTCCTTGTAGAGGAGTTCATTTTCTGATTGTAAATGAGTCACTTTAAGCTTGAGCTCGCTATGGTCACTAGAGAGTTTAGGAATTTCTATTGAGTGTTTTTCGACGATTGATTTTAACCCCTCTAATTTAGACAGTTTTTCGTTAATGGGTTCAAGATGCTTTTTAAAAGCTTTAAGTATGTCACGAATTGAAGGTTCAGGTGTGAGATCAGATTGGTGATCCTCGCTCCCACTCTCATACTCATTATCAGACATGATGGTAAGAAAAACAAAAATTTGTACCGAGAGTGCACAAACCAAGTCTAACTGGACTGGTCAAGAGTTAGGACTCTTTCACGTTAGTATATTTCAATCATCCACGAAAATGTTTTACACTCCACTTTAACTTCAATTTTTAAGCACAACAAAGTTTTCCAATACATGAACATAATCTAGCACAGGCCCAATAAAAGTAGTAGGGAGGTAGTGAAACATTTCACAACAATATGGATGCACCCATCATAGCAATACAATACAGTACAACCTGTACTCAGTTTAGTAAACCAATTCAAAAGTGTAAGTCGTAGCTAAACTTTCTTTGAAGAATTTGTAGAAGAATTCTACAAGCTTAGCCAAGATTCAAACTGAAATCAAAGGATAAAGTAACAATCGAACTTGACTTAAAAGGCAAATCATGCTACATAGAAATTTAAAATACGGAGCACCGTCATACGAAGATGCATAGGTAGTTAAAGTAAGTTTTAAGAGGTTGGAAACCTCTGTATCCAAATGATCGATCTGGCATATCTGTCGATTAGCCAAATCTTACTTAAGTAATTTAACTTTTGAAACTTCTTTTTGATATTTATTTCTTTGGGTCGGACGGGAGACAAGTGTAAAGACGGTCCAAATTGCATGACCCTTCGCACAATGTCACAATTATACGTGGTTGGAGTGAGTGAATAAGGGAAAACAGCGACGAGCTATGAATATTCCACAAGAACATCACTTCATGGTTGGCTAAGCTTCGTAATCGGAGTTGATAGTTTGACATTCTGAAGATCATTAACTCATTCAGATGACTTCATTGGTGTTAATCTCGTGAACAACGGTCACGCATCACCTTCCATTCTGTGTCAATACGGAGTTACATTCCATCCTTATGTCCACTGACGTTCTAGCAAACCACTAGGAATGGTCACAAAAGTTTTCCATTCCCCATTTCCTGGTGCTTTTACCATTCATCCAACCAACTGTTAGGTCTTATTGAATCTAGTAGTAATAGTTACAGCCAACAGTACAGTAAATTTAAAAGTCGTCTACATTCAATCTTGTTCAATCGGATGATATTTTCTGCACCTCATGTACCTTTGAGAAAGGCCTAACACTCTTGTAGCTTATGTAGCTATAGCAGAAGATTCACGGTGTTTACTTATATAGGGAATCGGAAGTACGAATTTTCGAAATAAGAGAAACAGATGTAACTTCTCAAAACGTCTTACACAGATTGATGGAGCAGCAAAATAATACACATACCAAAGTATCAGTATAAAACATCTATTCCCAAACGCTTTTACAGCTTTTTATCTTAAAAACGCAAAACTTATAAAAAGGGAAACGTCGTGCCAACACTACTACAACCAAGAACTAATCGCTGGATACTCATCGCTGGATAGGAATTGCAGATGCGGATGGTTGCCGGCTAAAGGATTAGTTTTTAAAAACTGTACTCAATGAACACATACATGCATTAACTTTCTTGTTATAACGGAGTTATGGATGCCTGAAGCAGGTAAGATTGGATGGTTGTAATAATAAGTACATCATTTATAAGACAAGTCGCTCTTTGTCATAATACCTACCTAGTCGGATCGTTTATAGTATTAACTATGAATCATCGTTACCTTATATACCGGGTGCCAAAGCCGACGCTTATCCCTGGGTTTGAAAAAAAAGCGCTTTCACTACCATTTCAGTCTAACTGTCAAAGCAAACCTAACCTAACGAATAGCTATGATCGATCACCATCTTCTACGCATCGAAAAGCCTTTAACAGCTTTTGCTCTGTTCTGTACTAAGTGGAGCTTTATTTTTCTGTACTTACTTAAGCCCTCTTTCTCCTGCATTCTTATTATTTCTGGTACTGATTATTCCTATGACGGAAAGAAGGAGGTTGAGCCGAAGCACCTCTATTCACACAGAACTTCTTACCGCCTTTACCCATAGACAACAACCGTATCCCTGAGTAAACAGTTATATTGTAAAGCTTTCCAATCACATTTTCCCATTCTTAGAGAAAAGTCCACACTAAGCCACAGACAGGGAACTCGTTAGTTTTTCTATTTACCTTCCCTAGTTTCTCTCCACTATTGTTCATTTTTTTGTGATATGCTTTGTGGACTCATGGATTCAATCAAATTCGCTAGAACATTATTTTCTAACCGCATTATACATTTATATATTTCCATGATATTTCAGAAATATAATAGTTGAATAATTGGAAATCAAGGAGCCCGTTTGTTAAACTGTAGTCGCTTGGCCTTTTATGCAACTTTCTAATGGGATCATTTCAATTCTCTTTTATTGTGTGAGGTTAATAAAAATAAATTACATCGTTCGAAACCCAGGGAAAGTATCTAACCTGAAATTACCAAAATGCTTGTTAAATTATTTACTGAAATATCAAATTATTCTGATAGAGTGTCACACGGGCTCAAGCGTCATTTCATGACAAGGTATTACAAGGATTCCTGAACAATTTGAATTTGAATTGCTACTTTGAATACCAAGTTCCACTTTAAGACAGAATATATCCTCCGGAAGCCCTTAAATCATTTCTAGTCTGGAATAATAAGTTGTAAACTTTGATCAAACACCTGAACTTTCCAAGATGTTTACAGGAAATACATAACCTGACTAGAAAAATTATTCATCGTCCACCCGTCTCTGCTTCTGGCAAAGTAAAGCAGAGCTAGGAGAGCCTTTTCATGGGTTGAATTTAAATTTTATTGATTTGGTGACAAATTACTGGAGTAGCCTTTTACGTTTTGGGTGTCATATTACTATTCCGCTGGTTTCTTAAAAAATTCTGGAAATAATTTATGGCCACAAGCTTTACAAATAGAGCATTTTCACAATTTTTCTTAGTTAATTCATGCATAAAAATTTAACAGTCTACCGTTTATCATAAACGTTACTAAAAAAGGTAATTAAAAAATGTGTTTATTAAAAGAGTGCAAACTCTTTTATGAGAATTATCGATGACTCTGGGAATCTGCCCATCTGCGAGAATTCTCTACAAGATAACTCTAAAACTTTTCAACTTCTGTTTCAAAAATTGGTTTCTGGTGTCTTTATAGGACACAATCCCAAAGATATGATAGATACATATGGAAACTACCTTGTAGGCGTGGTGGAATGTCACGAAATCGTCCATGACAATACACATCAACTATGGTATCATTCAAAAGGTATTACCTTTACCTATGCGAGTTGGCCGATATAGAAAACTTGCGACGTCGAACCACCTAACCTCCGGCTCTAAACGATATCGTAAAAAGTTAAAATTTCACACACGACATGACCCTTTCAACACGAATGTATGCATTTGAACTTTGCTACGTTCTACGTGAGTAGAACGGGTGTATTGATAGCTACATTTTAATTTTTACAGATTTAAATTATTTAGAAACAATAAGCATGTTTTAATAACCTTATTTTTTAAACTCCATCCCTCTATCGTTAAGGAAACTTCCGCTTCGGGGATAGGGAATCCAATGCTAAAAAGAGTCTTTTTAGATCCTGAATGCTGACGGAGTGGGTCATGTGAAAATGTTAACTTTAATTCTATTGCATTTGGAATAAAATAATCCAGTCATGCATGATACTTATTAAGGTTCTGGAATGAAAACATTCATAAAAGAAGTAGCTAACTGCAAAATCACCCATACCTTATTTTCATGGTTTTGATCTTTGTAAATACCTAATTCGGCTAAGATTTTCATTTTTAATATCATGCATGACTAGTTTAAGCAATTACCGTATTCTCGATTTAATGCCCCCCCCCCCGAAATAATGCCCCCCCGGTATAATTCCATTTGAAGTAATAATTCCCCACCCCAAAATAATTCCCCATGGGGAAAAAATTCCGATCCCTCTAATTGAAGCTTTTTAATAAGAGATACTGAAAGTTAACTTTCTCAAAGGATGTTTAACCGTTTTAAAGAAATATGCTTTGTTTACCTAGTCGATAGTTGTTTCAAAAATATGATCGCTGCCTTTTTGTTTTGACTAATTGACGTGAGTAGGTGTGTTCGGGAACAGTGACTGAATATTTAATCCTTTTTAATAACCCGTTACAACTAAACACGAGCTCATCGGTCAGCCGCTATATTTATGTGAGGGGAAGGGGGCACAGCCCCCACACACCCCGTTTATCGTTCCTGGTTTTTTTGGTTTTTTTACTTCCTAGAGGTTTTATAAGCTATTTCTGACAGCGTCCTTTCACTTTCGAATTTCAGTTAAAAGTAGATACATTTGTTAGGCCCTATTCCAATATATCCGGTATTTTTGACCCCGGTATAGTGTAACTGAATTCCAGCAGAAAATAATCTGTTATCTGTTGCTTGTAAACATTAGTAATGGAACGATATTTTTGAAACTTTTCACCCGATCGGGTTCAATAGACCCCCACGGGTACTAAAATATCCGATTTTACCAAACAGAATCTGTTATTTTGTTACTGTCGAAATTTTAGGCCAGTTGGGGGGTTGTTCGTTGTGACCCTCACGATTCACGGACAGGTTGGCAAAGTGGCAAAAGGCAAATTCATTTTGATAGAGAGTAAAATTACATAGGCAGAAAAAAAATCATATTGGCAAAATTTAAAAACCAGATTGACAGAACCAAAAAATCATCTTGCCAAAATCACGTTATCAAATGATTGGTCAGATTGGCATTATATTAATATCTATTTCTGTACTTTGCTGAGTAGATTTTCTCCATTTTCCATTTTAAAGTTTTAAATAAAATTGTTTTGCATCTTCAGCATGCAAAAGATGACATCCTTAGGTTTGTATGACTCATTTTCATACCCTTCTCGTAACATAGGAATACCACCCTTCAATATTATTAGTCGTTCGTGGAATACTTTGAAGAATTCTCTTTTAAATTCTAGAACGAGATAGGAAGTAAAGAGCCATGTTCTAGGGTACAGACGTTCTATCTGCATAAACGATAAACGATTCATTCATTCGGTTATGCTCATGTTTTGTTCATGGGTTCATTAATTTAGTGGTAAAGGCAACTTCTAGTGAGTCTTGTAAATAGTATTCACTGTTTTTGCTTTTGCCGAATTGTGTAGTTGGCAAAACATCTCTGCCAAACTTTCTTGGCCAAACTGTCTCATATTGTAGTTTTATTTCTACCAGCAACGTGTCTTTGCCAAACTCGATATGGCTTTCGTCTAAGTGGTTTATGCGAAAGTGTCGGCCTGCATACCCAACTACCACCACTTTGCATAACATAAAATGACAAACACTGCAATTTCATCTCTTTTGTTTGCCAGTTTTCAACGTTTACTTGTATGGTCGGAATGCATTTTAATTACAAAAATACGCTGCATTTAATCCCCTCTCAAGTTGAGCATAGCTTGAGTTTCCATCCACATCTGCATTGAAGATCTTTGCCCAAATTGCCTGCTATGATAACACCAGCCCCATACTTTACCGTGGATTTTATTTTCGGTGTCACGGATTTTAAATGCCGTCTAAGTTTCAAAAAAGGTCAAGAAAAAACTATTACTCGCCCTCAATTAATGTGATTAACCATGTCTCCCCTTTGCAAATAGTAAAACCAGATATCCGCTGCTATACATTATTCGGACGTTCATGTTCAGACTACAGTCTCGGACTTTTAAAAACCCCACATTACAATCAAACGTTTCAGTACTGCCTGTGTAGAGTAATTTGCTGTATGAAAATAACATTTAAACTACATGCGTTTCGACAGACAATTACTTCTTTTCACATAAACCAAATTATTTGCATAGTGTGGGACATAAATCACCAGTTGAGTGTTTCCGCTTTCTTCACCCTCCTCCATAAGCCAAATCAATAGAAAACATGTCCTCCATTTCTAAACCAATTTAATATGTGTTTGTCAGTCATGAAAGCAATTTTAAAGACTCCAGTAGCTTTAGGCTCGAAATAAACCCCCCTGAGGTTTTAAGTGAAAAATGAAAAACAAACTATAGTGTTGCTACGAACTCCGTGAAGTACATCCTATTGCCTGATATTGAGGAGAC
The DNA here is from genome assembly GCA_034682405.1 of Hydroisotoma schaefferi. Lineage (NCBI taxonomy): Eukaryota > Metazoa > Arthropoda > Collembola > Entomobryomorpha > Isotomidae > Hydroisotoma > Hydroisotoma schaefferi. Next base: position 46,107 of record JAQFZX010000510.1, on the reverse strand, counting down.
GTTCTTCTTCGCTCGTTGCATCGCTTATACTTACTTACAATCCCATCTTTTTCTCGTCCTATTGCGTTCAGCACGGAGTAGAAATTTGACGAGACGGGTTGTCAGGACGAGTGAAAGGTTTAGATGTGAACCCTCTCCAAGAAAGAGACAGTCCTAAGACACTTTCAACAAACAATGGAGATCGAGAGAGACTTCTTATTCTTCGTCGTCTTATTCTTAAAACCTGTCAGGAAAGCAACTTTTTTTTGCCTCGCCAATGCATAGCAACTCGCATTGATATCTGTCTTCGTCTACGCATTCAAAAAGATGTTTATGCCTTCATAGTTTATCTTCATATTATTATTTACTGATGTAATTGCTTCTTTATTTTCTCTCTTTGATGGTCTTTCTTGTTTACTCAAGTAGGCACTGAAAGAGACTGAGGATAAATTTACATGCGTTTACGTTTATAAGATAGACATAGCGTTGCTGGTTTGTTGTCTGCAGTTTTCTGTTACATTACCTAGAGCATGAAAAAGTCTAATGCATTATTACAGTGGATTTATTTCCTACGTTTCTTCCATGATTTAAATTGAAAATGAGAATACTAACAGTAGAAAGCTACAATCTTCACCTCGAACGGTTACATGGGAGTGTTTCAATGAATATAAGGAAATAACTTATTGTTGTATATGAATTGAAAAATTGAGCAAAAAAGCAGTTCCATAATTTTTATGTTTTATAATCCGAATCTCTGCTACACCACCCATGCCTGCTAAGTCATATTGTTTCGTGGGTAATAATAGCAGTCCCAGAGTTTACTCCATAGTTTTACTCCTTTGCGTTTGCGATATAATATCTGTGATAACCAGACAGTGAAAAAAAGCAAAACTAAACTGCTTTATTAGTAATTAAATAACTGCGTGCATATCCTGTTTACTAAGTCTGCAGCAGAAAGCGACTATCAAATTTTCAGCAGCCAGATAGCAGACGTTTAATTAATTGTCACCCTAAATATACAAAGACGTCTCAGTAGGGCTGTAAAAAGCACGGCATATTAAATTAACTAAAAATCAACATTTGGCTCAAATCAAGAGCGTTCGTTGATTGCTATCTCACACTGTTATTCTTAGGGCTTCGTTATTATTTGGAATTGCTGAAATACTTGACGAAATATACTAGAAAATCCGTAGCCAGTGATTGTGCAGGTACAAGTTAGAAAAGGTCAACTACAGTAATTACCGCATCCACAAAAACCCCAGAGTAATCTGCAGCCATCAAATCATCGACAAGACAAACTCGATTTATTATTACACTTGACTCATCCTTTATGTACTTTGGTTGGCTGATGACTGTTCAGTGATCTCTGATCTGATTTTTATGTTCGGGTAGATTGCAGTTTCACGTTATACAAAGCTGTAGCTGTTGTATCATTCCGAAATCCTTGAGTGTCTCAAAAGTCAGTCAGCCGCTGCATTTCTGGTATCCCATTTTCTGGCTTTCTTAACAGTCAGAAAGAGTGCGAGGCTTGTTTTTAGGAATACAGAAGAAACTGAGAAGGAGGGCGACGGTATTTTTCTTAGAAAACGTGAGCTGCCTGTCTATCCGTCGGTTACTAAGAATACTGTCTGCCTGCCTGCTTTGGTGTTTGTAAAGACGAAGACATCCAACCAACTTCTAATATCTCCGTTCAATGAGGTAGGCCAAAAAACATCTACTTAACAAAAACCCTTCCGAACTTTTCTGGTTATATCGGCATAGCTGGATATAATTTTCCAAGAATAACCTTACAGTTTAAGCCACAGTCATATCATGCTATAAAGTTGCAAAAGAAGATGTTCTAAATGTGATGAAATTTTTGAATGAGTTATGATCTAAGAGGTTTAGCATTTGCAGTCCGTTAGTTAGCTAGATTTATATTTTTTCCCCGTTCATAAATCTCACTCAAACGTAAACTCTAACCTGAGTAAGAAGCCTCTTTTTGAGTTTCATTTATAGAACATCTAAACTGGACCTGTCGTTTGGCTCTTTTTTGCCATCGAATTGAGTAAGCAAAAAGTTCACTAAGTCCATTTTCGAGCAGATTGATCCCTCGGCAGGAGTGCAGATATTGATAATCTGAAGCAGTATATTTAGTAATATTTTATTATGAATTCCTTTACAACACCCGGTAGGCTTAAGTTGAGGATTAATATTGATAATAATTTATATCATATTGACTTATGTACTGAAAACAACTTTTATCTGAGTTGTGTTTGGTTTTGGTTGTTAGAAGCTCGTTGAAACCTATAATCGATTTCTCGGATGCATGTGAGCAACGAGGGACGCCAGGACATTCGTTTCAGTTCATGAATAATTTTACATTATTTGTTCACACATTGAGCACTTCACTGAACTCATTCCTTCTGCTTGAGTCTACTCAATTTATTTAAGCCACTAAACCAACCGATACCACGCTAGGCTTAATTTGAAGTACGACTAGTAGATTTAGATAAAATGTAAATATAAGAAGACTAAAATTTATCGTCATTATTGCTCCATCAACTAATAAAAAGTTGGATCGGGTTTTGAGATTGAGATTAAGATGAGATAGATTTAATGCTTTAGATATATTATCTTTAGTAACTGTTCATTTTCTGCGATTCATGATCATGATCAATTTTCTCCGTCCAATTTTAACAGACGTCTTTAATTGCATATTTATTGAAATATTTTGAGTTGGTCTATATTGTTTATCGAATCATTATCGCCTTCGCCCAATAATAAAATTACATAAATGTTTCCCCAAGTTCATTTACGTTTGATCTTCTTCATTTGTGCTTGCTCAACATGAAAAATAAACAAAGAGATTTTTGTACTTCGTTTTATTTTATCTATTCCAATTATAACTTGCAACTTGAGATTGCACAAAACCACTCTCAGCAGTATTACTTTAAGTAATAATATAGAGGAAAGCAGCGCATAACACATTTATCAGTATTATCTTTATTTTTAGGATATTTTAGTATACGGGTTACAAGTTACGAGTCACACTATTTTAACACCTATATATTTCACAGAATTTGAACACTTAACACATTAAGCGTCACATTTGCATTAAAATGCTGCATATTTAAAAACTTAAATATCAGGTCACCAGGCTACTTCGGGTACGCTTTACATAATTGTTTCAATTAAGGTGATATTGCGAGTTAACATGGCAGAATAGAATGATATGATGAAGTGGTATACGTCATCAGATATTTCAGAGTACATAACACATTTCAGCTGTAAATTTTTAGTGTGAATTTAAGTATGCACTAACGTAAACGGGATACGTTATACTAAAATCAGTTAGGATTACCTCAACTTTTAAAAAGATATGCTGTATTTCTATTATTACGAAACGTTTCTGCTATGAATATACCAAGTAAACTTGAATTGAGAAACACGTATTGGGACAAGGAACATAAAATACTCTTGAAAACAGACTCCACTTCAACAGCATTAAGACAGATTGGGTTAAAACAAGACATTCCTTATTTTTTCAGTTTAGTGAGGTTCTTTGCATATAGGTTTAGGATAAACTTCTTACTTGATTGGATCCAAGCGGTTGTCCATGTCTAATAAATACTTATTTACAATCACATTTTCATTTAATATTTAAACATGTATTGTTATTAAGTATGTTTTTCCTTGTCGGATTTACTGCCTGTTAATCTTATCTAAACCCCCTCCGATTAAAGAATACCAACGTAACTGCAAGCTAGCATAATAAAAAGTATAATTTTACATATTTGATTGCAGCTTTGGGATTACGCTTTAAGCTCAAAATAAGGGATTGTACATAGCTAAACATATGGAGTTATACAAGCTGCAACTGCATCTCATCGATTAGTATCAGTCCTCTTGTTTCATAGTGCCAGCGATCAGAAATTAATTGATTTCCGTACCGTCATTCGATAGTTTACTATTTTCCTCCAGCAATTTCAGATTTTCCATCGAAAGGTGTTCGAACAAAGTAAGTAGTAAGTGTTCCCTTTCCCTTCACGAAAGTCGGCCCTCGGCAGTCTAACTCGTATCCAGCCTCTTTTAACAAGTTTGCCGTGCTTTCCGTAACCTGCAAAGATAAATAGGAAATCTGAGCAATTTTCCAGGAGGAAAATACAGAAGTAGAAAAGGAATTAAGCCCACTTCCCAAGTGACTTGACTACAACGAAGCTCTGAGATAATTTAAAATGAGATGCGATTCAGGCATATTCAGACAAGAAAAAAATCCTCCTTAGTCTAACTAAAAGTTTTCTTTCCAAGTAAATTTCGCAATGAAACTTCGTCTTAAACTAAAATTGCAATTAACCAGACTAACCTGTATACGGTTAACTTGGCCGTGAGATTCAAGTCTTGAGGCTACATTAACCGTGTCACTCCAAACGTCATACCTGTAGAAAATAAAAGGGAAAAAATCAAGGAAGAACTCCAAGATAGGGCCCTGGGACTACTTCATACGAATTCTTGGGTTAAAGGAAAAGGCAATTGATTTAACCCTAAAATGAGGATATGAAGAAAGGTGGCTTGACTTACTGCGGCTTCTGTGCGCCAATAACGCCTGCGACGACAGGTCCGTGATTTATACCTGTGAAAGACATTAGATTAGTTCAAAACTATAACAGTAAAAGGAAAGGATTATATGAGAAATGAAAATGGCATATTAAATGTTTCCTCCACCAATAAAACCCTTTTATGCATACGATTACTGATTTCCAATGTGTATAAGGAAAGCAAGGTTTCACACGAGGGTGATCGGTCGAATGTTTGACTTTTTATGTTCGAAAGCCATAAGTTCGAAAATCAAAAGTTCGAAAAAAATTTATTTCGAAAACCTTAAGTTCGAAAACCTAATGTTCGAAAACAAATGTTATTTACAATGAACTTTATTAAGTTCAATCCAAGCCCAACTTCATAAATTACATAAGATTAGCTGAAACAGCATTACCAATGAGACAAGTTTTAGCAGTTTGCTACAGCTAATAGATACTCTTAGTGTATAGTGCGTTGTATCCTTCTATAATTGTGTTCAGCCTTTTATCCAGCAAGAGATACTTTCTCTGCTTTGATTTACCCATTTCAAGGGACATTTTTAAAAGTAAAAATAACAGTTGCTAGTTGTGCACACAGAGAATATTTCTTCAACAGAGAGTAATATTAGGAGTGGAAGAATTTCTTATCACTTGCTTGCAGGCAATCGTACCGGATAGGCTAATTATCCCATGCATAGATAATGCAAATAATATACGGCAGGAATTGAGAAGTAAGTATAGACACGGCAGCACAAGTTGTAAAATTTCGAACTTTGGCTTTCGAACTTTCGTTTTTTCGATATAAAGGCCTTTTGTACAAAAAAACTCGAACTTTAGGCGTTCGAACTTTGCGTTTTCGAACATTCGACCTACAACCTACACGGGGTCCAATATTTAACTAATTAGTGTGACGCAAATGTATCGTGGTCTAATGATGCAACTTTGATACAATTTTATTGAATCCAATCTATCAATCACTTTATTTTCTTCAAAATAATCAACATTAAACTGTCAAACCACACAAGTTAAGGTGTCCGTTACATTCTACCAGAAGCATCCTATTTTCCTTTCTAGCACGTCATATTTCATATATCTTCATACAAAAGCACACAAATACAACAGAGCAAAAAATGATCGGCCAGTGCAATGGTGGAAGTAAGATTTTATGATACACAGAACAGGGTCGGGTCGGGGTCTGGGGAAATAATGTTTTCTCGAAATAACTTCCGCAGCAAGAATATCAAATGGCACCTTTTTACGGGGTTACCCTTCCATCCAACGACAAAACGAAAGCTACTACCTCCCCAAACTCTCCTCCATAGTAGATGTCCATGCACAAGGTTATCAGCTTTCAAAAAGGTTCGTGGCTCTCTACTCAAAATAATAATGCCGGCCTTGCCTGTACCATACCTGATACCAGCAAAGCTGCTGCTACTAATATTACTAAAATCAAAAGACTTATCCAAAGCAAAGTTTGTAATGAACTATAAGGGTTATTTATCTTCTTTCTTGATTTGCCTAATAAATTCTACTGCAACGCGTGAGTTTTAGGTTATTTGAATCGTCATATGTGCAATCCATCGCCAAGTTTTCGAAAGCAAAGCTCTTCTCCCCGTACAGGACCCGGTCGACGGATACTTAATCATTGAAAGTTAGAAATGCCATATCATGAACTATGAAACCCTGCCTCAAGTGCTACCATATGTTTTCGTTTATCATCACACCCATCCTTCCTTATGCACACACAAACTCCTTAGAGAAGATAGAGAATCCCCACTTATTTCTCGGAGCGGTTTCATTTCCTATCTCGGGCATTCATCTAACGGCAACGATGATGTGAGAATCTTCACTATAACCAGCAGATTTTATGGAGAACTCCACACGAAGAACGAGGATATTAAAACGTTAGTTTACTTAAGAATCTCTTCCCTCCCACTGCTCTGTATTGCTTTTGAGGATCAACCCAAACGCAAGCAGTTAGCAATATTGTATGTAGCCCTCCACTGAAACGCTTTCTAGGGAGAAATTTTCGTTGAATAAATTTGGAGAGGGCAAAATCTAGCCTTGCATTAGAAACTAGTGACGGTTAAGGCTGCTTGATTTCTTAGGGAGGTGTATTAAATCTTCATTAGTCAAACTATCTGAACCACATCGTTGTCGTGTAAATGAACCCAGGCTATCTTGTGTGTATTCAAGATTAAATATCATCGTCGTCAGGTTGAAGGAAAGTGTTAGAGGAATTTTATTAGTGAAGTTGCTCTGTTAACGGCCATGAAACGCTTATTTCACATTAGTTTATAAATGGGTATAATGCAAGCGTTGATTGAGAGGGATGGCTTATGTATAGGCAAATTACATGCTACTCTATCGTATCACAATGAAGTTCAAATGCTTTCCTGTAATTGTCTTAATTTCATATTTTTGTTATTCGCTTTGTGAGAGGTTTCTGTAGGGTCCATTTTTCCAACCACTGTAGCATATAACGGTTTAAATCATTTTCTTGAAATATTGCACTTACCCACGCGTAGTTTAAACCGTTGAAACGATTCTTTGTTGATAAACTCTAGGTTAGCCATCAGAGATATTGCAAAATCAACTAATACAGAAACTATAGCATGGTCTTGACGCTTACTTTCCTGTATGGCAAAAAGTAAACTTATGATAAAAACTCTATTGGATAAGTCGTTCTAGTCACTATAATTTGAAGCATTTATTAGCATTTCATCACCTGTGGTTCTTTACCCGGATCGAGTCCCGAAGCCGCCATGTAGGTACATCCGATGGTTTTAATTTTTTCAATAGAACTGTACTTTGGTTTGAGAAGAAGCTAAAATATTAGACGAGCAGGATTTTAAACGGATGATTTCAACACATTACTATAAATGTAAATAGTAAAGCTCTGCATTCTCAAGTCACCTTGTCGAAATCACAAATAATTTCGTTGAGTAACCGCAGACACTCCAGACCTTGTTTATTCACATCGTTCTCATCGTAAAACTCCTTGTAGTTTGGTATTGAGGCAAACATTACGGCAATGCAATCGTAATGTTCGTGGTATAGATCCTGAAGGACATAAAATCCCCCAATATTCATTTTTACAACATATTTTCCCAAAAAACATTCACATTCTTTTTTATACGCGCATAAAAGCCCATACGTTAACAGTTAAGTTCTGAAGGAAACGGTCTGCCACGTGTGCCGGAAGAATATTCTCAAGTAATATCTTATTGATTCCTCGCATCGTCTCCACTTCCTCCTGCTCCACCTACAGAGAACCGGGAGAGAACCTTTATTACCCGAGAAATGAATAAATACCCGGGTAGTCACATAGATATCGGTGATATCAGACTTTGTGTTGTTTGCTAACGTTCTCTTAAACTAACTACATCAGGAGGGCTGACATTTCAATTTCATGACAATAGCCGTAAAGCGTTAGTTTTACTTTTGTTTTTCATCTGATGATGCAGGAATAAATTTACCAAATACATATACGAATAATCAAGAACACAACTTTTATACTGTTACCTGTAATTTAGACTTCCATAAGAAATCAGCTCTCGTTGTAGACTCGGTGTGTCTGTCAAAGATATGAAGTAGTGAAATCACGAAGACTAGAAAGAACGCTGTTTTCACTTCGAAAGGAATGTTTTGGTAACTATTTAGGACAACAGAAAGATAAGAGAGGATTATTTGACACAAACACATACTTTTAGGTCTTTTGCGCGTTGTTTGTTGGCAGAATTGCATTTTGTTTAACGGTCGCCAAAATACATTCAAATGCAAAAGCTTACCCATCATTATATCCCGCATAGTAGTTTGCGAAAAACTCCCGATTTGCGTAAGAGACAAGAAACATGTGAACGGCTGAGGTGCTTATCATAACTACAAGTTTCAGTAAGTAGTCTACTCGGAGGAATACAGAAACTGCCAACAGAGCCATTAGACAGCTGAATAAATAATACTAGAACCAAAAACAAAGGTATTAGTCTATTTCAAAATCCTATCTGACTTATTTTCTACTAATTAATTGTATAGGATTACAGGTACGAAAATAATTTGACTGTAGTCGAAATTCTCCTTCATTTCCACCGTCTCCAAGAACGGCTCATCATAGTAATCAGTTCCATTAATCCAGGTTTCATTACCGAAGCTCCGATTAGTCTCTACCACGATGGTGTCCGGGGAGTCTACGGCAATCTAAATGATTTTCAAGTTTGATAATACTCCATTTAGTACCACTCCATGGGGTCCACAAGGAAATACTCATGGCATTAGCATCCAATTTCCAAATAGTACCGAAAACACCATATCCCGTGGTCTATTTCCTTATCTTTCTACTCTGCATATGTGTACCCTATTCGAGTTCCGTAGCATTCGTGCAATAAAATATACGGATTATTATACTTCAAAAAGATATATAAAGCGTACAATCGAGATCAAAGATGTGGCACAGATAAAGCCAGCCGAGGTGATAAAAATGATGAGCCTGAGCCACCTCGTGTTTGTAATGACCCCTGAAGCATGAACAGCACAGTGGGGTGGAGGTCGTATGTGAGGGTCATCCTCAGCGTCCTCCTCCCCCTTCGTACACGAGCATTTCTCCTGCCAGCTCAAGTAGACAAAGATGAGAAGCATGAAGAGGGTGGGAAGACAAGAGCCCAGCAACACTAACCATCTGAAATAATGTCAATACGCAACAAACAAACATCATCATTTGACAAATGAAGTGACAGTTGGAGAAAGAAAGAACCCATCCCATGTCACTAAGCCAGATAGCGTAGGAAGTAATCATGTGAAGACTTTTCTTTTCCTACCATAACCACTGAGTCTTTCACTTTTTTAAACTAATCTAGAATCTAGATGGATAGTGGTTTACCTCCTCCTTTTATAAACATCATTCAGCACTTTCATTCCTTCTATGTCATTGTGTGTGTGGATTGTGTATCTCTTTTTATATTTTTCTGTTGTACGGCGAGGAAAATCCAACAAGATAAATCCATTACCTAATCACTAATTCGATTTAATTTCCTTCATTTCGTTGGCTAGACTTTCACCATCACGATGATAACCTTCATCTTCATGCATGTATGTGTGTTTTTTCTGGGGGAAATTCTTTTCTTGAGCTGTAACAACTTGAGCTAGTAAAAGTAGCTAATTCATTCCTTGGGTTTCTCTAGAAGTTGGAGACTGCTAGAGTCAAGAGAAGTTTTAGCTAGAAAAGTGAATTAGTTTGGGGACAGTTAGTTTGTTCTTCTTCTCGGTTTTACAATCATTTTGGTTGATTGATGTAGGGTTTTGGGATACAGGAATTATTCACTTGTAAAATAATAACTCGTGGCTGACAAGTACCATAAGTTGTGAATAAGTCCAAGAAGTCTGACAATATTGTGTGAAGAGAAAGTAGAATGAACGTTATGTTATAGAAAAGCTGTTGAAATATTTAATCAGGCAGTTCTTTAAATTCTAAATAGAACAGTTTATGATACGACAGCGGTCTAACCTATCTGATTTACCTAATAACATGCCCGTTTATTATGATGATTGTAGCAATTTAGGACTATGAATGGAACAAATAGAAGTAAAGAACATTTATTAAAATGAGCATACCCTGGAGTAGTAAATGCTTGAACTGAAGCCAGGCAAATAAATATTAGAGTAGCTGCTGCCAGGTAGTAATGAAATTCCGTGTCTGGCATATTTCGATACTGTGTTTCCAAGTTCCCCTTACGAAACCACAGAGTGAGAGGGTTTAAGTCCTCCGATGCACAGCATTGCCTTGAAACAAACAGGTAGATAATAAAATCCCATCAATTTATTTACGATGGGTGCTGCATGATAAATTATTGAAATATTGAGCAGCATTTCACTTGGTGAAAGTACTTGAGTACAAAACTAGCTTCGAATCCCAGAAAGGTTTCAAATGGTAAATCCGACGAATAAAAATACACAGAAGCTGCAGTCGGAACCTACCTGCACTCTGCAAAAGTATTAGAACTTTTCATCAAATTCGATTCAATCTCCATACTCTGTCGAAGAAAGAAAGAGGAGGTCAACTTATTTACTAACATTTTATTGGATACATTTTTATTCGAAAGTTCTGTTTCAAAATCAATCTTGCAGAAGTCGAACGGACAAAGAGACCTCTAGAAATTGTAGGATTTTTGAAGCTTATAAAAAAGTTCGGTAGCAAAAGTTTAAGCACTAAACGCCGTAGATTGTACGTCTCTCGTTTGCCTTCATTGAAAAACCAAACGTCATGGAATAAGGAATAGAGACGTTTTCAGAGACCTTTGTACCTCAGATAATAAAAAGCCACAGCCATCCTTTACTTTGCTACTTTTGACTGTGATCAAACGTCTAAAGAAAGTTAACTTTTTATTCTCAAGAAAGACAACGAACGAGAGAGAACAAAACTTACAGCAAGACCAATGGTTTTTGCCATAGTAGTTTCAGAAATATTGGCAAACGGCTTATCAGCACCCCAGCACTCTATCGTTTTCGTCATCTTAGAAGAGGAGCGAGATCTTCCAGCCTGAACCCCGAACTTAGGCTGTCCGTTAGCTTCATCAGAGAAAGTACGCTGAGGAGCTACAGACGGGCTGGGTAGAGTTGGATCTGCGTTATGAGATTTTTCCTGTACAGGGTAAGAGAGAGTAACATAAATAAAATGCACGTAAAAGATAAAAAAAGCAATAAAAGATGGATAGTTATGTCCTAAGCTGTATTGAGCTTATGGAAAAGGGATTTTGAATGGAGTAGAAGCTGTAGAAAGAATAAAAAGTAGCTCAGAAGAGTAAGAAAGTATGAAATTGGAAGACAATATTAAATCGGAAAAGGTAAAATGCTGGAACGGAATTTCTCTCTCTCACAGTTACTAATGAAATTAAGCAGTAACCAGCCAGCAAGGGTACTGCCTCCAGCGTCAACATAAGTCATTCACTACGATCAACGTGTATAACATCTAGAATCTCTCAATCCATTTACAGTAAGGGAGTAAGTTGAATACTTTTGCTACTATGAGAAATATCACTCTGACGTGAACTTGAGAAGAAAATGACCTACCTTTGGAGCTAAAATGAGAAACGTTTCCACTTTATGGTCAGCTAGATAGCCATCCCGTAAGTGTCCTTCTCCAGGCTCTACCTCATATTTCCCAGATTTTAGCTGCAGATATGTGTCTTTGGTGATATGCACACGGCTGGAAGACATAGATAGGTGAATACGATTTATATAATATACTTTCTTTTGTTGTTGAGTTAAAAAGAATAGAGAGGTAGAAAGATAAAAGCCTTGGCTGAATTTCTTCACTACACATCCATTTATTCTGTGGCATTTTCATTCCTCGTAATAAAATTCATTGGCAGAGAAACCCTTCCACTCGACAAATAAATCAAATCAAATTACAGAAACACTATTTGTCAAAATTCCTACATTCCCTGGTTTTTGACTGGGTAAGTAGATATGAGCTGAAATGAATACTTATATATCCAAAGGATATGATAAAATTCAGTGTAGGTGCTTTGAATTTTTTAAATGGATGACATTGACATATACACTATTGTAAAAAGAAATCAAATGGTAGATAAAAGGTGGAGGAGAGTAGTGAGACTTGAGAGGCTTTGAATTGGGCTGCCCAATTTTTGTATGAACAATTTATGCTTTGAATGCTCAATTTAGTTGGATATGGAATAGTAGCAAGGCTTTTGTGTACTTGAATCTCTCTCTACTCAAAAACAGATAACCGTGGTTTAGAACCTATGGAGAAAAATGTTACCCTGCCAGTCCACCGGCTTCAAGATGATTTGCCAATGTGACGTCGTCACTCCAAACATCAAACTGCCACTTCCTCAATCCCAGTACACCGCACAGTACGTTTCCAGAGTGAATGCCGATTCTCATGTCTACATTGCATCCTGTCGCTTGCCGAACCATTCTAAATATTTCCAGAAAAGTAAGAGTTCGATTGCAATAAGTCTTAAAAATCACGAATTACTGGTTGGAAAGAATTGTTGCAGCTGTCTTCAAAAACAAAAGTTAATTCCACTTACTGTATGGCATCTATCATTTGCAGGCCCATTTTAACGCAATTATCCGCGTGATTTGGACGAGAAATTGGCAAACCACTGACGCAGTAGTAACAATCCCCAAGAATTTTGATTCTCATGCATTGATTTTCCTTTGAAAAATGTGTACTTTATTATTTCCGTAAATAAATATTAACAAAATAAGCAGCAGAGTTTACTCCCACAGACTGCAATTGTTTAAAAGCAAGTTAAATCAAGCATGAAAGAACAGAATGCGTTATCTTTCTAGAGTACCTATCAGTTAAAACAACGAGTCTTCAATCAATATTTATGGCAGTTAACCCTAAATTATTTTTCATCCCCATTCATAATTGATGTACAGGATGACCCGAAATGATGAACCGGGTTTCAATTGTTACCGTCAGTAGTTAATTGTGGGCCACCCTGTACTTGCCTTACTTGTGAGTATTGCATGAATGCGATTATGGTAAATCAATAATCATATCCATTCTATTTTTTCGGAATGAGTCATAAAAAGTATCGTCTGGCGAAATAAGAAGACATTAACCTCTTCATTTGACGATTTTTGCAGGATGAGTAAGTTATATTGCTCTATCAGTAGTAATATACGAATCTACTTAAAGTCCTGCTGCATGAAACAAGAAACATAATGATGTTTTTTTCATGCAATATGTTGTCGAAGATGGCCCCATATTGCTAAAAGAAAGTAGAGTTATGATCAAAAATGGAAAGTAACCCTCAGAGAAAGCCAAGTTCCAGCTGAGGGGAGGGCGTATGTTAGTGATGAGATGAATATACCAAATAATTCATCAATAAATCGTCACTCAATGAGATCTATTATTTAAATGAAGAAATGAATAAAACAAACACTGGGAAAATAGAGCGAATAGCACAAATAAGGATGGACGCTTGATGACGCAGTGATTATACATGAATCATGCAGCTTTAAGCATTATAAAATGTGTAGTAAGCATTGCTATCATACCTGGGCCAACTGGTCGAACCTTCCAAATAATTGATTCAAGGTCTTGACCAGCTCATATGCACTCAGTTTCTCTGAAAGTGGAGTAAAGTTGACGATGTCTGCGTAAAGAATACTGTGAAATAAAACATGCAGAAATGTTACTCGTCAGGTTTATCTTTCATTAATAGCAAGTAGTCTTCTGTTTGTTAATTTAAAATGTAAGGATGGATAGCCCAGAATAAATTCTTACTAACTCAAGATCTCTGATTCTTTTGTTTTTCTGATTTTTGTTACTTTATATTAAAACCTAATCTCAAAACGTTACTAGTGCAAACAAGGGAAGCCGACGATTCGGAAACTCTAGATAAATTTCTGGAGTAATTAAGCTACTAGCTACGCTTGAGTGAACAGTTTGACTTGATGACTATCTCCAATTGGATTTTTATCGTAATTAAGTATACAAGATAGCGAAATAATTGTTCGTCTACCACTTTTAGTCATCGTACACTAATCCGTTCATTATGAAATATTTGAGAGAAACAGAACTTAAAATTGTTATAATGTTTTACTCGTGCACAACAACGAAGCTAAATGAGTTCCCACTGTTCTAAATATATCATGTTTAATCATGAAAATTGTATACTGCGCGTATTGTCTTCGTAATTAGTTCAATATTTCAGCTGTGTAAGGGAAAATGAGGGGTTGGGTTATGAACCTACGATTCCCTACAACGGTTATCAGGGGGTACCAGGCTACATATAGTGCCCAAGTTATAGTGGCCAAACAATATTATCCTCATTCCATAGTATGTGTATTACATAGTCATAGTCGCTGTCATTTTACAATAGTAAACTCATAACATAGTATTCTTTTAAATAGTCATTTTATCAAATACTTTAATCATATAGCATAGTCATTTTTACAAATCAATAAAAGGGTCAACGCCAGGAAACGGTAACGGCAGTTGGGATTGCTTTTAGACAAAACTTAAATTGCTGGTGATAGCTTTCACGTATTTGTCCATGTCTCTCCATAACTATCTACTACAGTTTTAAGACGCTCAGCCAAGCTGACGTATCTAGCTCTCTTTCTTGGCAACTGTGGGTCACCGACTGACTGCTTGGCTAGGGCTAACTAGAAAAGGCATCAACTATGTTAGCGTGTAATATTATTTCTGTTTTTTGTACCTTTATTCATTATCTTTATTGTACCAACATCGGTCAAACTTAGTTGCTCACTTAATCCCTTAATCAATTTCCAAATGGCGGGATCGTGGCAGCTCAACAGAGAACAACTCTATAAATAACTTAAAGTTCCAGGCAGCTAGATTATTTGGGTAAACAATTAAGGATAATTATACCTTGCTGAACAAATGACTATGTTAAGAAGCAACTACCAAATCTATCCACTACATGATAAAGATACTATATATTGTAACCTAGCTATGCATTAAACCCGCTACTACATGTAGCGGCGATGTTTTAAATATACTACCGATCGGTCCACTATTATTTGGCCACTATAACTTGAGGTACTATTAGTTGGAAACTATGGATAGCCATGGACCCGTTATCAGGTAAGGTCTTAAGCTAGAATTAGGGCTGACCAGGTTAGCTTTCGATGATGGTGAAATGTATGAAGGTCAATTATTATGCAGTAAATAAATGCAGAAAAGTGAAGCGTGGGCTTTCTTTGGGAAATCAATTCCTAAGGTTGGGATTGTTATGAAATATCGCAGAGATTTCTTCGATTGCTCAACAAGGACGTTTACTTAAATACTACGTCGGGGTTTGGGAGATTACTCGACCAAATGTTACAACTAGAAAATAAATAAAGTAAGGGTCTGACAAGACAGGACAAAATCAAGATAACTAAATAGATAATGAAGCGAGCCTGCTATTTATTGCTTCTGTTCTTTCCACGTATAATATAGCTGAAGTGAGGAAGCTAGACCAAGAGCAGAAATCTATGGTTAATAAGTTAACTTGAATAATCTAGAATAATATGAACTTAATCGTTTTTAAGAATAGCTATTTTACAATGAAAATGCATTGGTACTTAAGAGCTGCTTTAGGGAATTCAACCATCCTCCGAGTTAGTTTGCAAGCGTCAAACGTTAGCATGGTAAGGGATACGCCGGTTGTCCGGCTACGGCTATTAGCATTGCAAGGGATAGGCCGGATTATCCGGCCAACTCTGGGCACTGATAGCCATAAATTGGGCCCGAAACTTTACCATTCAAGTATTAGACTAATTTAATCATTCGATGAAGATTATGTTTATATTGTAAAATTCTGAAAAGTTTGATAGTAATTTAAGTAGGAACAGTTTTACTACAGCTTATGTGGTAGCAGCAGAAACCGAGTTTCCACCCATGCCGTGCTAAACTTTACCAAGTGGGGCATAGGGGTATAGTAAACACCTAAAATTCCTTTACAGCTGTAGAAATGATCTTACTTAAACAAATGCTCAAAAAACCTTGAAATAAAGTACCTGACGTTGTTGTGCCTCTGGACGTACATTTCATGGAATCTTGAAGCTGCCGTTGGATTAACGTCCATTTGCTCCGCCATTTTCAGCATTATACTTCTCTTCACCTGTTACAAATAAACCAAAAGGCCGGCTTTATAGCTGTTTCCGAAATCCTTTCTCGTTTAAGTTTAAGCTATAGCATACATGTACTCAAATTTTATAGCAAAATACTGGCTGCAGACAATTTATCCCCTCATAAAAAAGGACCAATCTCCAAAGAAGCAGGTTAGGTAGAAGGAACAAAGATTAAGTTCTTATGAAAGCGTACTCCATGACTCCACGAGGCCCGCATAATAATTTTCTTTTCAGAACACAAAGTTTTTGTTTAAAGCAATATATCGAGCATCCCAACAATGCAATGTTTCAATATTCTTCAAGACTCAGCCTTCGTTAATTACTTTTCAGTTTCTATCCATCTGGCGTTTGTCGTAGCCGGATAAATTAATCCCTCTATTTAGAAAAACAAATCATTCCATGCCAGAGCTAAACCTCAATCCTTTACTGGCAGAAGGCCTTTCCCTTGAAAAATACGGATGAAATCCCTCAAGTCAAGTAAGCCGGAAGAAGACATCATTATTTTTCTCTCGACTTATGAATATGATTGGATTGACAGACATGTTGACTTTTGTACACCCACTCAGACCGTCAAACTTCCAACCCAAAAAACAGAGTTCTTACCATTATTATAGGAACGCTTGAAGATATAAATCACTTTCTCTTTCCTATTAAATTAAAAGAAAGGTCTTGAGTTCTCTTCTGAAACATTCAGTTTGTTAGCTAAATCCCCTTCAAGATTTTAGACCGCATATACTGGAAGAGCAGATTAATTCAACGGTAAAAAGAAAAACTTCTGCCCCTTATTCCAATAAACTGAAACTATGAGATAATATATTCATCAAAAGTGGATAGGCTTCTCAGGTACTACCCCAATTCCAGGTCCCCTTCCTCATTAACTTATAATGCTATTACTTTCCCCCCAAGGTATTTCTCTGCTTAATTTTTCTTACGCATACCTAACCATTGAATCTTAAACCTACAGAGTGCTTACTTTAAAGAAGTAAAATACAGCGCTTTCTTCAAGACTTACTTTTCTCATTTCTTCAAAAATTCTCTTCTTTGAAATTAGTAAATATTTCATAAATGCTTTTAGCCACGGATAGAAAATACGCTGCAGCACTAGCTGTTAAATTGAATTCTATTGCGAAGTAAATATCCTGTCGAAATAAACGATATCTTATGGGCCAGTAGCTGACATAACCGTAAGCGTCTATCACCAAATGTTGTAAAATTATTTTCTTAAAAACTTCCTACTAACAGTCGGCAAGACTGTACAAGGTCCTTTGTAACAGTTTATTACAGCTGACACTTGCAGATAACACTTCCTGTCAAATCTACCTACGAGTACGACACTTGCACAAACGTGTAGCCTTTCCGCTCTAACTATGTCAAAGCCACAAAAACCTGTGACTAGCCACAATTCGGATAATTGTACTAGATCGAGGAGACCATGCTGTTAATAATAATGAAATAGCAATCCACTAACACAATAGCCAATAAGCATTTAATGACAGTCAGTAGTCCTTTAGAATTATATGGGATGTGAGTAGAATTGAAATGGCCAATTCATTAGTTGGTTTAAACAAACGGAACGAACATAGCAATTGAGAAAGTAAAGAAAGTATTTACTTTATGACATCTCCTCATTTCCAATTTATCATCCCATTCACGACAATACTAGAAATTTCCTTTGGGACCTTCTCTTGCTTGTCAATGAGTGTTTTACTAGAATGGTTGGGTAAAGAGAGGCTACTAAAGCTTTGACTGATAGTAGGAAGTATAGATGACAGTCCTGTGTGGCATCGCACCGTAGTCTTTAATATATGCAACACCCCGAGGTCCACTACCATAAAATTATCTCTAACGTACACACGTAGCTTGGTCTAGTGCTGAACCGTGCTTAATCTAAATAGGAAGTGGATATGGTTGCTGGACCGTGGTGAAAAATGTGGCTGGCTAAAGCATACAGAAATAAATGATGCTGAATTGATGTCCTTACCTCTGCAGCGATGTACGCTGGAATCACCGACAAAAGTAATTGTTCTTGCTGCTCTTTCTCACATTCCAATTTAACTCTAGACTCCAGGCATGTTTTCGTTCCTTCACAAGTCCTTTTATGAGCTAGCACTGCCATTTGTCGGTGGTAGACTCCGGCAACCAGGGCGGACATCAAAAAGACTCCGTTGGCCATCAACTTGAATGCATTAAAAATACTAGATTGTAATAAATATTTAAAATAGATGCTCACTGACGTCACTTTGACTCCTTTATTGCAGCTTATGAAAAATTCAATAAAGTAGTGAATTTGTCCGCATATGTAGCATTTTTAGATATTGTAAAACCGCAAAGGGCAATGGATGATAGTTTAGACAGTTGGTCAGTTGTAGAAAGGAATTCGGATTCTAACTATCTTGCAGTCAGGAACTTAAAATGAACCAAAACTAAGTTTACCAGAAGCACAAAACCAGAAGGCATTTCTATCGATTCACTTGACAGCCCTTGACTGACAGCGAATCTGTAGATTAGATACATGGCGTGGTTTGCTAGGATATGAAATAGCAATTTGGTTAGGTTTAAAAACAACGACATTCCAGTTTTGTACATCGTTCCAACTTTCCAGTAAACCGCAAATCTAGCCCATGATATACGGGAAATTCATTTCAGGATTTTTTCAAACGAGCGTTTGGTAGGTAACATTGAGAATTTGCAAGAGTGTATTTTTGAAAGCCCATACCCATCGATCTCATTGGGCAACGCATGCTGCTATTGGAGAAGTAATAGAATATGTGTCTTATGACGTGGTTTCAAGAACACTTGGAGGAAAGTAGTTGAATTGATCTTTCTTTATGGTTAACTATAAGCAAACGGTTATCCCCACGAAAGAATAACAGGGACAAGGAGAAGAATTTAGTTAGTTAAACCACCTTTGAGAAGTTGGGAATAGTTGGCAAGTTATAATTACGGTATCAAAATTAGAGCGTTTGTATAATGTTTTTTCGCTTCTTATAAAAACCCAAAGTCAATTTTGTCCACACCCTTGTCCATTTGCGTCAACAACTCCTTAACACAGTATCAAAAGGAAAAATAAGTAAAGATATGAAGGTGGCAGAGCGTGAAATCAGAAAAATAAAAAATAAATCACGATTAAAGCAATAGCTTCTATCTCAGGGACGAAAGTATAATCCCTTTGGAGTGCCCATCTAGCTGTCCCTTAGTGCCATTTCACTGGGTGAAATAAAATTTAATCCGACTTCCAGCTCAAGTCTAGAAACGTTATGCATTCGTAAAAAGTCATCGCTACAAAGAAAGAAATGATTTTAAAATACGAAAGGAAATCCTGTACAGATTCATGCAAAGAATTGATTGTGTTCAGACGTTGGAACCAAAAAATACAGTACTTCAAGCGCCTACCCACCCACCTCCTACTCTAAGTAACAGTGACAGCAACTAAAAGCGTGCTTTTATGTGGGCGTGGCTTATCATTACATTGAGATCCACAACATTTATTTTAGACCTAGCTACATCTTTCAAACCCAAAAGTCTGGGTTATTCGTAAGCAACGAATACTACTACATGCTTAGCAGTGCCAAGTGAAAGCTGGAGAATACAAATGATTTTATCTCTTTTCTTTTAAGTGTTAACATCTCCACCAACTGGCATAATAAAACTCAAAACAGTTGATGATGCAAGCAAACAGCGTGTATTGTAGCCCAAAGATACAGTTAGGTAGTATTCAATGTAGTTAATGCCTCACTCCTTTGTATTATAAGAATGGCTTGCCATTTGACTAACTGTCAATGAAATCAAATGAATTTTTTCGAGGTTCTTTGCATACTTTTTTTTAAGAAGATTCGAATTAGGAAGTAAAACTACGATGTACGTGCTACCTACTAACACTACAGTCAAAAGTATAAGTTCGTTTTTGCTTGATACAGCGGCCCGGAAACAAGAGAGAAATCAGAAGCTACGACTATATCCGACGAGGAAGTACAGTCGACTCTACTGCCTTTGTGTGGAGGTGAATGTAGCTCGAGAATAGAAATCCGATGAGGCAATGAGACAGAAAATCTCAATTCCCTTTCCCTCAAGCAGAAATAGTGTTCAAGACTGCCTGTTGGATTCTAGAAATTCAACTAGTGCTTTATTTCACTTCTTCCTGCTCATGGCCATATTTTCTTTGATAAAAAATTATCCCTTGGCTCCTTTTACTTTACAGTAGCCTTATCTCAGCCGGTTTCGTTTTTTCTAGTTGAGGATATGATATGTTAGAATCTCTACATTCTACATCAAAAGTAAAAACGTGTTGGAAGATTGCTTCAAGGCATTTATTTTCGGAATTTAATTTGAATTAGCTTGGCAGTCTTTTTCTACATTCCTTAAGAAAAGTTGCTCATACAGAATAAATTTGATTTTGAAAAAAGCAACTTAGAATATATATTCATGTAATTTTTGACAACCTATTACGCGTGTTATGTTTAAAGACGGCGAAGGGCGCTCAACTAGTTACTATTGTAAATGGGTATTTGCATCAAACAGCCAATGGCAATTTTCTAGGTTTCTCTTATTTAATGTGTAAGGACCACAAAGTAATATTAAGAGGGCCGAAAGGAATTTTTATTGTTTGCAGCAGCTTTCATAAATCATTTTATCTATCAAACAAATTAGTATTGCATTAGTTGTCTCAGAGTCAGTAGAAAGGAAGGTTCTTGTATACTTGAATAAACCTAGTATATTCTCAAAGATAGAGGAGTTAGAAACTTTATTGTTTCCTAAAATGATTTAGCTTTGTACCGCAGTCGACGTCTAGTTTAAAAAATAAATATGATGGGCTCATCGTCTGGAAAATGTAATGAGAGCTTATCGTCTATTCTGCGTCATTTCAAACTTCAGACTCGGACTATAAAGACTGAGACTGGCATGAATTATCAATTGTCGTTAAAATTAAATATCCTTTGCATTTTTAAGCAGTTCATGATTAAATACGCACATATATTAGAAAATTTAGCTAAACCGTGGTTATAAAAGGAAATATAGTTTTTCTGAAAAATATTTCCAGCCCACTGAATGTGATGGAACGAAATGATTTGCTATAAACCTGTCTCAAAAGCTTAAGATTCCCTTAAAATTGCTGAATTCAATTGCTTTTTATAGTCTACTCCGAGTGTGAAATAATTCCCAGAAACCCAGTTATCCTCTAAATCCACGAGCAAATGAGGAAAGGGTAGCTGAAGGAAGTTTTAGTGAACTTAAAAGTAAAGTTAGGAAGCAATGTAATGGGAATTCTATTAGAATTGATAGCACAAGAGTGCCATTATGGCCATTCAATGCTCTTACTTTCATACGAGTCACTGAACATTCCAGTTTAATGACGAGGAAAGCAAGTGATCCAACTTTTACCACTTGAATCTCACCCTGCCTACCACTAAAGTTTCATTTTGCATTCTACTCCTCCCTAATTCATTCCAAGCCTCCTTCTCTATCTCTAAAAAAGTGTCGAAATTCGTTCTTTCGATAGAAATGTATAAGCTCCGAAAAAAGATGTAGCTAGCTTTTTGGATATTCAAAGAAAGAAAAAGGTTAGACAGGAAACTGAATGAAGCCACAAGTAGCCACAAACCTTCAAATTAATTGAAATGAACGGTTTATAAAGTTTGAAAACAAAGGCAATAAAGTCTAATGATATAAAAGAAGTTGAGTACTTTCTCCTCTTAATCTTAATATAATTTTAGTAAAAAACACCACTTGGTTGTAACTTCTTACCATATTTACTTATTGTCAAAGTTCAAAATCGCATTTTCTGATAAGCTTGTCCTGTTAGCATTGCTAGAAACAATAAGCTTTCTGAGTATAAGTAAACAGACAGATTTCGAAGTCACATTTCAACATTTTCAATCCAAACTAAACCACTCTCCAACTTACTGACACAAAATCGTATAATATCAAATAAAACAAAAGTTCTGAGAAACAGAAAACTTCAGGATATAGACGTATTCAACCACAACCAACATAGAAAGCAGAAACTATTGATCTACCTCTCATGAACCTAAAGTTTTTTGTTTGTAGCAAGTATTTGAGCCAACTTGTAGCGATTGAGAACCTTAAAAGTGTTTGATTGTGTATTATATAGATGTGGTATTGCATGGTATCTTGGTCAATGCACCAGCCTATTATCAAATACGGAGAAAAACGATGAGTACGTTACATGATACATGAAATCTAACATCATCTTGAATCGCAATCTTCAAAACAAAGTATCTTTCTACTCATATCTGACTCCGAGACAACTTTCTGGCTTCAGAAAACCACTAATCTTTCACTAGATTTTTTTTATCATATCTACGATTTTTGACGGTTGACGGAGAGTGATTTCCAGTGGAGCTTTTTTCTACCTTAAAAATGAAGTGAGGCATGTTAAGTTGCATGAAAGCTCATTCTGAAACCAATGGGAAAGAATTCACGCTGGATGGGCACACAATAAATCTGGTGACGCGTGGTGAAGTCCATTTTAGTTCTATTTCGGTAAGTAAGCTTTCCAGAATTGAATTTTTTTTACTCAAATTCATCGTAAAAAATATAGATACGAAGCAAAATAAAGACCTGCAAATACTTTGAATCCTTAACTCGTTCTATTTTACTGTTTACCTCTTGTAATTTTCCAGAAAATTAATCTTTGACCAAAATTATAATTCAGCGCAGTGCAGTGCCCTAAAAGTGTAAAAATGTGTGGTGTCCCATGTTTGATTCACAGTGTGGTACTATTTATAGTTACACGTTAACTTTCTTAATCCAAACTCCTCTTGGTTTGGGATCCAGCGTAAGACAAACTTAAGCTTAGACTATTTAATTCATTTAAAACAAAGTTTTTAGAAACCGAATAATTTGGTACGTACTCGGCAAGCGTGAGGACCAACCTGTAGCAAAAGTTAAAAGAAAGTTTCTCCGTAATCTCTAAGCTCCGTTTTCACTTTCCTTTATAATGTAATTACCTAAATCATAAATCCACATAACTTTTGCATACAAACGACTGAAAATAAAGTTTAACGATAATCGCATGATTGATTGTTGAGAACTGAAAACAGAAGTAACCATTTGTGCACTTATCCAAGATTTATACAGTAAGTCGTACATGCATAGGCAAGTTTAAAAGAATGTGTGATTGCAATGTGTAAACTCCAAAAATGAGGTCGTGAGCGTTTTTGGATATTCACAAAAAGAAAAAGGTTAGACAGGAAACTGAATGAAGCCACAAGTAGCCACAAACCTTCCAATTAATTGAAAAGAACTATGAAGTTTGAAAACAAAGGCAATTAACCGTTGTACACGGGCGTAACGAAGGCTTGCGTGGGGTGTTGAGGGCAAGTGGAGACATTTTGTGGATTTTGGGGCACTGCGAGAAATTTTGGAAACGTTGGCGTGTTTGGGTAAAAAATGTGGGGCAGCCTGAGACAAAAGTTTCAATAAGATGTTGTATGAAGTTGTCGAGGTTGTGGGTACCATTTGGTAGTACACTCTCATACTGCCTCATTTGGCCTTCTTCGCAAGATTATAACGTTTGATTAAGGTCACTGGGGGTGCCTAAATAAGGTTCAATGAAGTTGTAGTTGTGGGTTTGATTTTGAAGTAAAGTCTCACTCTGCCACATCATGACCTTCTTACGGTCATAACTTTTGACTCGAGTGTCAAAGAATAATTTTGATCATTGTTTATAAATGCCCAAGTAAGTATCTTTCCAACGATACCGTAGTTAATGGGGGGTTATTTTGACGTAATGGTAACCTTTGACCCCACTCCACAGTAGGTGTGACAAAATTAGCCTATCTACGAACTCCCGACGTTTCTTGACCCCAAAAATCGAAATCCGAAAACAGAATGTCAAAAAGTCGAACCGTTCGAGAGTTATCACAATCACAGACAGCCAGTCAGCCAGCCAGCATGACAGAGCATTCACATAAAGGCTTCCCTACGCAAACCTTAATAAAGTCTAATGATATGAAAGAATCTAAAGTCAATTAAAAAACTGAACGCGAAAAATAATTCGTTCGCTCAAATAGGGATCTTCTTTTAATTGTTCTGACCTAACAACAGTAAACATTTCTCTTGTCTATTGAACCCTTTAACAAATCCGAATCTGATAATATCTTTTGGTAGTAGATCAAGGTAGTGGACTTGGGCAGCAAAAGAAAATAGCACATGCACATAGTGCAAGTTTTTAGACAACAAATGTAACTTTAAAAAACAAAGCATAAAATACCTGTGAGGATAAAGAGTCAACATAGCTGTCCGAAAGAAACGCAGCCAGTAACAGATGAACAACTGCCAAGCCGATGGACGCGCTAACAGCCACAAAACGCGGAAGCGGCATCATCGTGTTTATTGCAAATACCATGATAAACACAGGAATGGCAAGGTCCGGAGGTCGATTCGGGTATGAAGTATGTCCAGAAAGAAATATCGTCCCGGTCAACGTAGAAATGATAACTAGACTCATTCCTACGCATAAACTCCTTCGTTGAAAGAGTGGCAACTGAGCTCCCAGAAATATAAACAGGAGAACAGAAAGAGTTACAATCAAAATTGATATTTCTGCCGTTGTGGAGATGACATCCTGAAATTTAAAAAAACGGGATAAATATAATCGTACCCTTATATAACAGAAAAAAACCCCACCGCTTTTTTACCCCACCGCGTTCGAAACCTTACCCCACGGGTTTCGGACTTTTACCCCACCAATTATAGAAAGTAGGTCTAAGACCCACCAAAAATTTAAGACACTATTTTATGTCATATTTCTTGGTGAAGTATCATTTTCATCAGAATGAATAGGAATAATGACAAATAACGAGTCAAAGACTCTAATGTTTACTAAAGAAGACAGTTAAGGATCGTCTAGGATCCAAAGAATGCCCCTCATTATCTTTCCACCGTCAGCGTTTACTCATGTTGAAAGCCGAATACCGTATTTCCGGTTTTAACTAGCTAGGGAAGTTATTCAGCTTGAAACAAAAATGTGAAATTAACAGAATTTAGCTAGAAAGAATTGTAATTTAAACCGTGGAACGGTAGACGAGTTATTACAGGGGGAGTTAAAACCGGTAATCCGGTAAATTTAGACACTCAGGGCTGGTACGGACAAAGAATTTACTACTCGCTCTCGCTTAGTATCTGCAAGTATTGGATTGGAGATTATGATTGAGGTCTTTGGGGGTTTTGATTGCATTTTGCCATCAAGGACCCGTAATATTGGTGTCCGGTTGTTTTGGCGGAGTCACTTTGACGGAGCCATTTTGACGGAGACCAATACCACTTTGACGGAGCCACTTTGACGGAGACCAATACCACTTTGACGGAGACATTTTTCTGTCAAAATGCCTAGCTGTGAACCAGTTTGGCGGAGTCACTTTGCCGGAGTTATTTTGACGGACTCGAGAGGCATTTCGGCAAAACTAAAAATGTACTAGTACAGATGATGATTATCTACTAATGTATGTACTAAGTACTGTAATCTAAATTTATGGTAGGGAGATAACAAAAATAATAATATGATATGATACGGATACTCTGGGTACAACTTGAAGGAATGAGTGAGCAGGATGTGACTATCCTTATCATTTATGCATATTAGGTTAGGAGACTCTCTGTCCGCCTGTATGGAGATGCATTTACTGCATGCAACAGGAACAAAATGCGGTTGAGAATACGTATTTAAAGCTTGAGAATGGATCACCGGGTTCTCTTCAGAAAAAAAAGTACAGGGACATAAATAATCGGATTTATAATTATGTTCGGCAATTCAAACCCAATCACACCAAAAACTGTACAGTTGGTTAGATAAACTCGTTTAACTTACACCAGATCCAAAATAACTTCTGAATCTATGTACATAATGCATTGTGATTTTGAATGACTGCTATTTGACGCGGAAAATAAAGACAGTAAATTTTTTTATTGCAAAATGGAAGCTGTCTTTGCCAAAATCGATATTTTTTTGTCAAATTCCGCTTGTCTTTGTCTAAATCACTCCGTCGAAATCGATAGGGCCTCCGTGAAATTGGATTTGCCAAAACGTCCTAGGATCGAAATATTTTGGGGAAAGATTGGCATGGTCGATATGAAGTTTTTGTAAATTTGACAGTGGAAACTTCTTAGGGTGCTCATGTAACCTTTACTCTTGCATCCACTGTTTTTTTGTCCCAATCTTACTACAAAATATTAATGTAATTTGGGTCGGCTGACAGGAGGGACGGGTAGACTGCCACGGTCAGGAAGAAATATACCGTATTTCCAGAAACAATGCCTCTCCCAAAATAATTCCTCTCCCGGTATAATGCCTCACTACCTTTCCGTGTTAAAAGTTTAAATTTTCCTATCCTGTCCATGTTATAGGAATTTCTAATTTTGCCTTCGAAGTAATAAAGTCCCTGGAGCAGGATTTCGGGAAATACGGTATGTTGTTTTATCGTCTATTGTCAAACTGACTAATTGTTTCAAAGTTTAACAGCCTTTTTGGGGTAAGGCAATTAAATAAAAAAAATGCATAAGCGAAGATTACATTTTTAAGAGTCATTTCTCTTATCCGTGGGTTTTTTTAACACCCAGGGTTATGTTTTTCGTTTATTGGTGGGGCTGTACACAAATTGAAATTTTTGGTATTATTGGATGGGGGGGGGGGGGGGTGGATTAAATGAGACCTTAAAAAACATACGCCTCTCTTTATACACTTTCGACAGGTTGAACTTTGCTTGCATTTACCTTCTAGCTCTAATCAACTGTAACTGGCTTGACTTGACTGGACGAACGGGTACTATACTCTTTGATTGTCCTTATCAATAACCTTGGTTGCTTATCATTAACATTAACTTACGTGACCAAAAGCCAGGGCTATAATGAGGAAAGACGTGGTAGCCGAGATAGCTACCAGAAGAAAGGAGAGGAAGAGAGAGTGCTGAAGTTTCTCCCAATACGTGACATACACACTCTCCAAGTCAATATCTTCTTTCCCCATTTTGCTCCAAGAATGCTACTTTCTTTCTATAGCTGTTTCCGTTTCTAGTTAGTTGGATTAGGTCAACTGGGTTGATTCAACTTGTGGCATTACGTTACTACTGGTTGGTCAGTTATTCTTCTTTATTTGAAGTTGAGTAGATTCCGCCCTGGTGAACAAAGCAAAGTATAAAGAACTAAATTGCATTAAAAGTAAACGTTTTCGATTAGGTGGATTTAAACCAGGGAGACCATGTATTATTGTAATGGAATGCCAACCTTCACTTCAATTCAATTAATGCTCTGTGTACCTCGATCGTGTGGCAATTTGTATTATTGAAAATAAACTGTCTAAATTTAAAATTCAGGACACTCCTGTTTCATTTGGAAAACGGTATTACGTAGTAATTCCAGTGAAACACAAAATGCATACCTTTTTAGTTTGTATTTATTTAATAAAATGTGTTATTTGCTCACTACACTGCGCTATAGTTAGTTAAAATTGGGAGAAACAATTTAAGAAAGGAAAGAAACCCCTGATGAGATTTTTATCATTCAATTCACTGAGCAATTGACTAAATTGGAGTTTTTTCCTGGTAGTCAGAAGCTCGTACCTTTCGGTTGCTTATAAGGTACCAGTGAAGTTTAAATTAGATTCAAACAAAATGTATAATATTATTATTATTATTTATATTATTTCGAGTTTATAAGAGTTTTTCACAAAGGTGCAGTTTAAAGGCTAAAAGGAACTTGTTTATGCTAGGAAGAACGTACTCGGTGGGTGGTTGAGTTTTCAATTTTCTTTGATGCTTATTTGGAATTGAAAAATTTTAGTCTTGCTGCTACTGTTTTATGAAATCGTAATTAAACCTTGCATTCATTTTTGAGCATCAGCTAAGTCTTTGGACTTAAAAACTATTTACACTTTATTGTAGGTGTTTATGAAGTATGAATATATTACATGCATGCCAAATGTATCTCTTCGAGAAACCACCTCTTCTTCAACCTGTAAAACATTGTTTTCATTAGAAAGGAGAGAACCCGACAACAGTTAAATTAACAGTTTAAAATATGATAATTACAACCTTTGCCATTGTAGATGATTTTAATTTGATTAATCGTAATAGCAAGTGACATTGAAACCCACAAGCAATGGGGACAGAGCACAGGAATATACTTTAAATTACAGCTTCAGGTTATAAGGAGCTAAAAGTAATTAAAAGTAGTTTCTGTACTAGTAAAATTCTGCAATCCTTGATCAGATTAGTTTTAGCAGAAATTAAATGTAACAGCATGAGCATATGCCTTGCAGAACTACTTCGTAGCATCATCGTAACACAAGACAAGAACCTACAAACGGGTCTTTCTTCTCATCTCAACAATGGAACTGAACGCAGGTTTGATGCATTATTTCATAATAATTGATAATTTTGGTCTTGCTATTTGAACCCTCCTCACTATTTATGGCAACTAACCTTACAAAGCGCTTACTATAAAGGTTTTAAAGCGGTCTTCACATTCATTATTCATAGTAATTTACCCCCATGCAATCTTATGACTCATTCCTTTCTGATCAAACAAGTCCTATAAATATGGATACAACATTCTTCGTTTTCGGAACCCTACAAGTGATGCTAGAATGTAATCCGTAACTTTTTGTAATTTAAATTGACCTATCAGGGTTATTCTGACTCTGAGACCTATAATTATTATTTATTTTCAAGTCTCCCTATTATGTACTCTTCAAGGTTACTATTGGTAGCCTGCGATTACAGCTTTACGCGAGTTTACGCTGATTCCATTTTACGCATCACATTACTTCATGAAAACTTATTCGCAAAATGTTGCCCGTATTTATACTTACTGTGTAGTTCAGGTCAATCCTCTTCTGGCTTAAGATGTAAAGTAAGTAAAGCAAAAGGCACGGGATTAAAGAAGGAACATTAAATAAGTATTTTAGCTAGCCATCATAAAATCAATAAGTGTATGTACGTATGCCTAGAAAAGCTCTTTAAAATATTATGTTTAAGTCAGAAAAATTCCATTATAGGACTGGAGACATTTTAAATTGGTAAAACGTGAGGAACGGAGCTGAAATAGGATTATTGTTTGAGGGCCGAGCGTGAACTTTACTCTAAGCTCCGACAATTATATTCCTTGAAATGTTAACATGGTCTGATAAAAGTTGGATTAAAAAGTATTTAATGACACTGCCTTCAGGCACACAAACTAATAAGTATGGCCGGCAAAGAAATGAAACTAAATTGAAATGATATAAAATGATACTTCTCTGCGCATATTTTGGCTTATACGTTATTTGTTACGACTTGTTTACAGCTTTAAACTTTATTGAGCTTGAGAAAAAAACGGCCAAACCACTCTTCCTTTTCCATGCTAGAGCATATTAAAATTACTATCTTCGTCTATTTCAGCTCCAGCTCCAAACTAAAGGAGCCACAACGAAATCAAAAACTGCCAACAGCGTTTCCGCTTATCAGACTCATAATAATTGTAATAGAGTTTGTGAATTTGTAAGCAAGTAAAAATTCCCAGGATTTTAAAATGAATAATGTTTATTATTGTTAACAAGTTGCATATTGTATTATATTCCACTTTATTATTATTGAATTGAGTATTAGAATGCAAAATGCAACGCAGTTTCTAATTTTGCTGCAACCTAAAATTATGGCGTAACCTTAAACTATGTCCAGTAGGGCCTTTTTTAAGGCTTCGCCAATTTTATTTTTTACAAGCATGAGTATACATATTTCATAGCATGGGTTTATAAATCAGACAATTATCTTGTTCAGTTTACTCTGGGCATTATATCATCATCATGCAGAATTCCAGACCCGATGCAGCATAGCATGGGAGCAGTCTACAAGAACTGACTGAGGGAACGACTGCATGAAAGGCAGTCCTTTTTCAGATTTTAACCTGAAAAGGGGTCCTTACTTTAGATAGCTGCCATTGTTACACAAATATTTTGGGCAATTTTGAGAAAAAATAATTTAGTGACGAAGAATATTGGACATACCTGTATATAAGAGTAAATTAGTTGTAACAGTAACCAATTGAATTTTTTTCAACTTTCTATCACGGAAATTCAGTTGTCCAAATAAAGTATTTATTTAAACAGAAAAATGACAATATACCAAGCTTATGTATGTTATTGCTCGTTTGCCTTTGATCAGGGAGTGTGTTTACGAAATGGTATTCCTAGAAATCAAATTCTGAGCACTTTTTGCTTCTACATAAAATCTGACGATCTGATTGAAAATCTAGCATAATATGATTTTTTTACAAAATAAAAAACTTTTACTGAAAGGAAATGGAAATATTCTTTGTGAGCATTTCAGAAGCGAATGTACATAGTAGAAAACATTTCTTAAGTTAGAAGTACGTAAACATAGTAGTATGCATAAGGAGATACCTATGTAACTTCCACGGCTGATAAGACGTTTTTCATATTTATTTTTTGTACTTTTTGAAGTAAACTGATTACGTTTTACGAGTTCCATAAGTACGAACTGGACGAAAGGATACACTAGATATAATGCCAAGCGTGTGGGAGTTGAAGTTATGCACTACACATTACACATTTCTATATATACGCGGTATATTTTCGGTTTACATACCCCCCAACCTACCGATGATGAGAAGCTTTCCCAGTAACTTTTCATGGTCATTTTAAAAACGTATTTTGTGCTATCAAATAGAGCAAACGAGATAAAATAAATCAAAATATTTTTCAAAACTTTAATTTCCTCAGAAGATAAAAATAGCAAACACGATGCGCTCTCGAATCAAATCAAACATCCTAAAGTTGGTGTTTAGTTTATTTGTTGTAAGCCAAAACTGAGTGTCAGCGTTAACTCAGCAGTAGCAATGATATCTGTTCATGAATAATTTCTGCTACACGCACACAGAAGCTTACGTTCATTTCAACAGCAAAAGTTAAGAAAGCATTTGCTTCTTATTGAAAAGTATCTGCCGTTTAAAATCTTGGCATCTCGCAAGCTCTAACTGCACATATACATTTTTTGTCAGATGTATGATTTGTAATGAACTGACTGTCTGCACATGGTGATATACAGTTATAGACAGCCTTGCTTGTCAAAATGTTGACATATAAACACGAGTGGTTACTTGTTGCTCCACATTTAATTTTTATTTTAAGCTGGCTCCTACAGATCCCAGTAAAGCCTTTTCATTGCTGAGAATTTTATGCAATTTAGTTTTCATCTGCTTCTTTTAGCCGGACCAACCCTACCCACCCCACCACCACACTGAGCAATAATCGTATTGGTAGTTTATTCATCATCTTGTATCAAAAGACAAGTAATTTTAACCTGTGCTCCGTGGATGTTAAATTCGTTTATACATAACCTACAAAACAAAACCTCCCTTTTTTAATTTACAAAAATAATTTTGTATTCCTAAATGAATTAGAACTTTCTAAGATCTTTTTAGAACAAGCAAATTTGATCAGAAAGTGTTTAGCTTAGCTAATAATCTTTTAGAGGAGTAGTAAATGAAGTCAAAGAAGCAAGGAATTCTAGTGAAAAATATCTTTACAGAAGACATCAAAGTATATTTCTATTCATCCAAATTCCGTTATAACTTCATTAAATTCCTTTTACATCATGATCAGTGTGTGCTGACTCAGAAATAGGGAGATACTCGATCCCAAGCAAGGCAATTTATGAACCAAT
The DNA here is from genome assembly GCA_034682405.1 of Hydroisotoma schaefferi. Taxonomy (NCBI): domain Eukaryota; kingdom Metazoa; phylum Arthropoda; class Collembola; order Entomobryomorpha; family Isotomidae; genus Hydroisotoma; species Hydroisotoma schaefferi. Next base: position 14,279 of record JAQFZX010000510.1, on the reverse strand, counting down.
TATGAAATGTCCTATATATTAGGCAAAATTAATGTTATCTTGACGTCTTGACTAAAACACAACTGAAGGCATGTATTTAATAGGTAGAAAATGAAGTTTTGATTGCATCTATTTATACTTTAAATTATATTAACAAAATTAGTTCCGTGCAGCATTAGTGCTGTGCTAAATCCTTGCGTAAAGTAAGTCGAGCGTCATTATTTCACTCTACCTCATCCGTCAGTATCGGCTCGGCTGGTACTCCTATCGCTGTTTTGATTAGATGATGAAACTTATTCATAGGTTGAGTAGAGGAGCATTAAATGACAACACAGCTTCAGTTTGTCGTTCAATTATATATCATTATTAAGTGCTCATCTACAGCAGAAGTTTAGCAAGTGACAGATATTCCTCTTTCTCGATGGTTCTTCTAGTAGCATCATATTCATAATCTAGTTTAGTTTAGTCATGCTAGAATAACTTAGTTCTAATGATTCAGGGTCGATCAAGGAACACGATAGGAGACGAGAAAATAGTACGTGCAGTCGCATAAGTAAATTCTTCTATCTGCATGCTGGGAATACAAAAAAGTTTGGAACCTTGCTAAAATTGGTGTACCAGAAATTACTAAATTGCTACACTTTTTAGTATGAAATTTAAACACAGCTTCGTAAAATTGGCAGTACTCTCTTAGTTTAGTTAGTTTAATTAAAACAACAAGTAAGGGGTACATTATTTCCCTTTGGGTGCCTTATACATGAACCATATGCAGTCTGACCGACGGTGATTATCTCTTCGTAGTTCGTACCATCAGTACATATTGATAAGTTAAAGACCGAAAGTGGCAAAAAGCGTTTTCTATATTTTTTTCCATTTCTTTTAAAAATGTGTCAAATAAATATAGAATGACAAAACGGAATATCAGTGGCAACATTTGATGCCACTGATTACCAAGTAATTTGATGCTAACACGTAATGTAATTCGAATTTTGAGTATAACTGTAAATAAAGGACCTCTCGTTTATAATATGCTCGAAAAACATTGATGCATAAAATGTGGAAGCGTATAGTGGCATGAAAGTTTATTTGTACTTTATTATTGATCACGAATGCTCTTCAAGACGGTTAGACTGTAAACTTCATTTATGAATTAAGTTACTGTGCAAGGATCGTTGCGCATTTCAAAAGATCAACCTCATAAACAACTCCAGATGGAATGGTAGCTATAATTTATGACGGAATTACCAGCTTGATTAAAACTTGTTTCAAACTAATGCTTGAGAAATATGCGAAAGGGGAAGAGAGACACTTATTAAATTTGCTAGACTTGTTCAAAGAATTTTTTTTTAAATCTTCATTAATAGAGATTGCTTGTCTCATGAACAAAGAAACCTGCAAAACACTAAAGCAATGTTTTTTACCCTACTTTTGAGATTATGCATAGCTACGGCCCAGTTAAGCAGTAGGACTGAGTTCTTATGATGCATCAATATTTCAACGGAAGCAGTGACGACTACTGCCTGTATTACAGTTATCAATCTTTTCTGCAACAGGATAATTGATGGGGGTGGGGTGTAGCTCCTTATTCAGTATCAAAACCATAGTTACTTTTTTGACAACTTAAAAAGGCCCAACTTGAGTATGCAAAGACCTTGATTGGACATTATTAGATACAATGCAATGTTGTCGTTCTAAATAAAAACCTCTACAAAGCGTTGCATTTTTAATGGATATTATATGTGTCCATTGTTCATGCAAAATCAATACCTACAAGAAAATGATATGAATATTTTATCAATTTTGAATTATTTAAATGTTAGACACTCGATTTCCTTCGTAGGAGAAGCTTTATTAAGAATTTATAACGTCTGAACCAATCGGTTTCAGTAACTTTAACGAATTCCTCTCCAACATAACAATAGTTCAGCATTCAATTCAGCGACTATTTATTAAAAGTTATTAAAACGATCAAACAATTTCAGATGTTGGATTCAACCATCAAACAACAGTGACAGTTCATATACAGAATTCAGCTACCACGCTTAACTTCCAGGCCCAAACAATCAAGCAAATGTCAGTCAGAATAGACACGGACATGCATACATTGCGCTTCACTTAACTTCAACTTCACAACTACTCAACAATAGCTATTAGACGCATCTTATGGACCAGGATTTAGGGTAATCATTTTTAGGAAGGTCGTCAGTAAAAGTAAAGATCAATTTAAATGAAAACAAGTCTTGTCAAGTGACGCCTTTTAAAATGGAATTTTCCATTTTTCTAACTATTTCACGAAGTAAAGATGAAAGTTGTTAGAAGGAATTTCTGTGTGCGAAGTAAGATTATCAATTTTATATATAATAGGTCGTTGGACTTGGCTGTCTCACTAGTCAATGAAATCACGCACGGCACCTCCTTAGCAATAAGCCCGCATATACCTAGAGCCACCTCCCAATAAAAACGATACAATTCGACATCGATAAGGAATTTCATAAATTACTCTCTTACATTGAGATTTTCTAACATGTTGTCTCAGCTTCCTTTTGTGATTTGATAGTAAGGATAATAAGATTGATTTAATAGTAAGGATTTCCTATCATCAACACGTAGTATTAAGGCCAGAGGTTTAAATGAAAGCGTCAGAACAGCAAAAGCTCTCTCATCTTTCAGAGATCCGCTCTTCAACCTTGTTACATCAATGACATGGATTCAAGCTGTTAAGAACATAAAAATGCTAACTAGAATATAACGCCACTACACTATTGCTTTACAACAATCTTCTAATTAAAAACCTGCTGGATAGCTGTTTGATTGACAGGAATTCCGTTTAAAAATGACTTATAAAAAGAATAATTACCAATTTTTAATGACAAAAACAATATATGCTAGTCAATTTAGATTTTAATGATTGTCACTGTCATGCATGAATACCACTTAACCACTTTCCTTGCCTACCAGCTCACAGATTTATTAATCATTCATGTCATTGAATTGTCCGTTCCTCGCTAATTAGCATACATAGTATGAATAACAAGTTTGGCATCATTTAATTATATTTACTGATAAAAATTCTGCTTCTATTTTAATTTGTTACTCTTACTAAAAAAGGTTGCTGTATTTGGTGGGACGAGTAATCTGTATTTTTTGTTGGCGTGTGGAGTCGGGTTGTTGGATCTAAATATGTGGATAACTTATCGTTTGCAATCAAAATTAGTATCCATATTATTTTAATTACTCCTTAATAATTAGACTGGCCTGCTTAGAAGGGGATTATTTAATAACTATTTGGACTCCTACTGCTTCAGCTATTGATTGCTGCTATTACCATCCACTTAAAAAAGTTAAGAGATTTATAGTTTAGTTTAATAATCCAAGCTTTGCGTAAATGTTTACAGTATTCATATACAGAGAAGAGCTTCTAGCTAATTAAAACGTATATCATAATATTACAATATGTTTGTATATACTCATGGGACCAATATAGTACAAAACCTAATGCTCTTCACTTGACTCCTCTTGGCAGATTGCTGTAAGCGTTCTTTGCATTTCCTAGACTTGAACTTCATAAGCAAGCAAGACAGAAAAGGTTAGTTTTTGCAAAGGCTAATTACCACTTTCGTTAGTTCTGGGGTCCATTGGTTGTTATATTCTGTGCGTTAAAGTAATAAAAACTATCGTTATCCATAAATGCCAAGCCTAAAGAGGTGAGGTAACGAGCGAGCCAGGCCCTCCATAAATTTTCTTTAATGATTATAAATATGCAGATATGAAGGATTACATTTGATTACATGGGGATGTTATCATTTGAGAACACCTTAATGAGCACAATTCTTTGTTGGTAGCGTAATATTTAAACTGCTACTGAAAGAAAGATTTATCTCTAGATTTACTCGTACGTACACGAGTGTGCAAAAAGCAAAATTCTACCATTCAAAAGGATAAATCATAGCTACTCCCTGTTTCTCTACTAAAGACTCTTTAGTAAAGAGGTTATTATAATTTTCAAAACTAACAAAATTAATTACTTAAGCAAAGCAGTTATAGGATTTTAGTGGGTAATTATTTTTGGCTCTTATTTCTGACTGTTATTACAATTCAAAACTCAACTTATCTACATGCTATTCGCTACTCTCATAAAAGCATGTAGTTAATGAACATTACTTGAAACTACCGTCACATACATATTTATCTCCAGACGTGAAGAAGACACCGATTATTGTTATCTGCTTCGTAAATTTAAACTTGAAACGGAGATTTAGGTCGTCAAGAACCCTGACATTAGTCCAAAGCAATATATTGAGTATCATCCATGGCATTGAATAATTTTTTGTAATCAGAACAAGGCCAGTGTTTACTATACACACGCCAACTAATAGGTTGAAGGACTTTATAATCTGGGATTCATTACGGGGCTTTACTAGGATTTGTTGGAATTTGAGGGATAAGCATTTTCGTGGTTATTGTTGTAATAATCTCAAACAAAAACATTTAATACTAATAGGATAAAGGAATATTTGTGGCTAAATCATTTTGATTTTAAGTGATTTCACATCCGACAAGTTTACTGACCTTACAACCTTTTATTAGATCATCTCTGAAAATATTTTTACAAGTTATGGTATTTTGCGGCCCAATTTCTCATACGTAGCTGCAAGCCTTTTACAGAAATTATAAACGACAAGGATGACTGCTATTAGGTGGGTTTGGTACCCGTTTAGTTTCTGTTGAATTTATCAAAAGTCAAAACCTACCTTTATATTCTCATTCTGTCTGGTTCAATTATTACCGTACAGATCCAGCAAATCGTTCCTGCAGCTAGTTAACTTGCTTTTTACTACATTTCCACATATGCAAACTCATAAATTGACATGTTTTAATATATGGTGCTATAATATAAATCTTATTAGCCTAGGTAAAACCCCAAAGGAACAGAGGAGTCTTGCCTAAGAATCTTACCATGCATAGTTGTAAATCCAGTTGATGCTGCTGTTGGTTAGCTTAGCTGGAATTACTGAAGCCGAAATTCGTTAGCAAACTATTTCTGATATACAGACGTTCCTACGTAGCTTATTACTTTGCTTTCTGTGAAGTACTTAATACATTAATTCTTTTCCAACTCTAAACAAAACTGCATTCACAAAAGCTTAGAATAAGGTAAGTTTCAATACAACTGTCAGGTGAAAACAGACTTCTCATTAATATATCTTCCCAGCCACAATGTCTCGTGTAATAGCTTAATTTTGTCTTGTATTTAGAATTAAAACACATTTGTCTGTCCTATACACACAAAATTTAAGCATCAAAGAAAATGTAAATAAATAAAAAATTGTACAAAGATAATTACCTAAATAAATTAAATTAAACCATAAACACACTCCGTTCTAAATACCTTTATTTTTTAACTGATATAAATGGTCGCTAAAATTATGCCACATCTTACAACAGCTACAATGCAGTAAGAATCTCATCCTCGTCTCTTTTTATCGGTATAACAAAGGTACAAGTCCATTTGAAGTTGCGTTATAGTTGGAGGACAAATATTTATACTAATATTACTACATAAAAAGGACCCTACTTCAACTCCAGAGCAGATCAAAGAGATAATTTCAGCTCAATATACTTAACTTCTATTTCTGTTCAATCTTAAACGTCACATGCATGAGACGGAATCTTGCTTGTCAAAGTTTAAGTAATGAAACTGCTTTGAACATGATTTTTAACTCTTCTCGTCTGACTACCAAACCAACCATTCTTTCGGTACTTCAACCGCTTGTCATGTTAATATTTTCTTATTTCTTCCGTAACTTTGTTGAGAATTTTCTTATAATATTGAATAAAAACTAGAATAAAGAGCCAATGCCAGAGTCAAGAAACAATCGGACCGCAGTTTCTGTGTTGCATGTAGGTTAGTTATACTTCAGCAAGTAACCTAGAACTAGAACTTTTAAAAAATGTATGAGAATTTCCACAGAGATTAACCTCTACAAGTCAGAATCCTCTTATCTGACTAATAATTCTTGTAAACCGATTACACTGAACTTCTCTGAAGCAGTTCTTAACACTTGCTAGACGATGAGTAGGTTAGGTTTGAGTGTAATGCTTCTGCAAAGCGTGTCTTCTCAGCGGTCGAGCAAGGATTCACAGATGAGTCCATCATGAACAGAGTCAGGGACTCAACTGTGAGACAACACATTCGAAACCCAACTCTCGCAGTCGTTCCCATCATCCTATCCTTCCGCTATGGTTATATGTGTGCTATTTTCTCTCTAGCTTTTTAGAAGCTTAGCTTGACGGCTTACAAACGGCACTTCGTCATGTGTCTATCCAAACCAAAGACTTCAGAAACAACCAGACAAGAACAGAGGATGGAAAATAACATATTGCTGGTTAAAAAAACTTCGACCAAGCAGGATCCGATGGGACTGTAATGGTTCACAAATAAGGTGAAGAGTTTTCATTTCCTTCTCCATGTGACGATACTACCGAGTGAATAGTGCATACAAATAGTGAAAACTATTGGGACTTTAGGAATAGGACACATTCTTACATTAATTCATTCTGTAGAGAGGATTTGCACAAAAGCAAACCAAGCATTCAACAGGCTTAGCAATCGGAATAAAAATTGGCGAATGAATGGTATGCAACAGTATGAAAAGGCTTCAATAAGGATCGGTCCAACATGGAGACATTCAGGCAGATTACATTCATATTCTTTTGCTGATTTCATCCTTTTATATCATTGTAAAAAAGGAGTCCTGCAATTTGGATATTATGCATGTCTGTTTGGGTTTAATGTTCAATCGGAGCTTAGCTGACTCTGGCTGGATGTCTGACTCACTGCCAAAATTATTTCGATTTATTTTATAGAGCAGCCTCGGCTTACATCTAATACTGCTGCTTTGGTTTATTAAGGCTTGCCCTTGCGTAGCGAAGCCTTTATGTGAATTCACTGTCACGCTGTCTGTCTGGCTGTCCGTCCGAGCAATAACTTTCGAACAGTTGCACTTTTTTAAATTCTGTTTTCGGATTTCGGTTCTTGGGGCATTAAACTTGGCAAGTTTGGAGATGGGCCAATTAGATCACACCATCTGGAGGGTGGGGTCAAAGGTCACATTTTTGTTTATGCTGTAACCCTATCAAGTATGGTATCGTTGGAAAGGTACTCACCAGGGCATTTAAATTCAATGATCAAAATTGTTGTGACACTCAGGTCAAAAGTTATGAATGGCCTTCAGAAGGTCACGATGGGGCACTGTGAGACTCTACTACCAAATGGAACTTACAACGTCAACAACTTCATTGGACCCTATTTTGGCACCCCCACTGCCCTGGGTCAAAAGCTATGACCTAGCGAAGGTCAAATGGGGCAGAGTGAGATTCTGCAACGAAATGATACCTACAGCCTCGACAACTTCATGCAACCTCAAAAATTTCTCAGTGTCTTTAACACCGCAGAATGTCTCACAGTGCCCCCAACACCACTAAATGTCTCAACTTGCCTCCAACACCCAAATGTCTCAATTTTCCCCAACATCCCAAAATGTCTCAACTTGCCCCAACATCCCAAAATGTTTCAACTTGCAACACCACAAAATGTCTCAACTTACTCCCAATACCCCACGCAAGCCTTCATTACGCCCGTTTACAACGGTTTATTTTACAATATCATGAATAATGGACATATTTGGGATATTGATGGTTTGCCATGCTATGGTGATACTTTGGCATCATTACTTTTTGCAATGATATTGTCCCTCTGACTATGTATTCTTCTGTGTTTGAATAGACCGTTCCGTTTTTGAAAGAAGTATTAAGCAGTATGTTGTGCTTTTTACAATCAGTAAACTTAAGGAACGAAAACGAAAGCTTATGAAAAGACAGAGTTATGATAATTTCTTCTCTCGTAAGATTAAAGGCTCGTCTTCTCTATGCCTTTATAAAGTTTTGCAAACGCTGTGCGAATTGAGATTGGGTTGGGTTGGACTTGGACTGTCATAACTCGTTCGCTTATTCTGTTTCCAAAAGCAAGTATTAAAATGCTAATTCATCTAAAACTTTGCCATGAGCCAAAATGCAAACTTTGTATAGTAATGACGCTTTTCATCCTTCAATTTAGCGTGTGGCGGAATTGGCCATCGCTCTTCACTCACTTAACGTTACTTGCAGCTGGAGACAGGTGCGAATTCTGGCTACAAGCGTCACTGATTTATTACCCTTTAGCACTCTACGTAGAGCTAGACCACTTGTTCGTCCTTTTAATTCCACCCATATGATATCCGCTTTCATCCACTAAACTTTGTCTTCTATTCAACAGCTTATAACATCATCCTTCTTCACTTAGTATGCATTCATTAGCGAGAAGTGTGTGCTATTGTTAGCATATGCAGGGAAGAAGACTACGTCTCTGTCATGTCGGTATAGGGAGCAATATAACTACTACTATAAAAGGAAACTGAATTCGCTACCATTAAAATTCTACATTGCAATCCACTCTTTAATGTAGGAAAACTTTATCCAAATGACAGAATACAAATGAGAGACATTCAAGCTTAGTCGCAATTTTAAAATGGTATCGTTCGACAGCTCATGGATTTAACATAAATTAGGATCATATTATTAAGCAGTTGCAATTTCATTTGCGGAAAGTAGTTATAATAAGTGCTTGTATTAAAAGTTTAGGGCTATTAAGAATTTTATGACATTTAGTCCAGCAATGTGAAATTAAAAAGGTTCGGTCCATTTTTTTATTTTAAGCGAATGACAATGCGTCTTATGCTCTTATGGGACAAAGATAATTCTTAGTTTTTAGTGACTCAAATAAAACATGCTGCACTTAAAATTCCGGGTCCACAAAAGTTTGATTAGTTTGGAATTTCAAATGGAACGAGACGTTTAAGAACATGGAATTTTGGTACAAAAGTAATTTTTGCTTAAAATGAATTCAAAATCAAATCAAGAAATGAAAAGTATTAAAAAGTAATTCGTAGGATAAGATTATATTAAGCATTATTAAGACATGGCGATCTCAAAACTTGAAAAAGACATTTATTTGGACATTACAATCCCATGGCTGTGATTCGAACAGACAGGAACATCTTGACTCAATGACTATCGCACTATTAAGAACTGACAAGGTCAAGTGTGCGTAAAAATAGAACACAACACAACGATTTCAGTTTCATTTCGCACTGCTAGAACAACTAAACCAACGCATTCTCATAAAAATTAACGTCAAGGCTAGCTATGCATTTCCTTTTGGCATATGGCATACAAAAATAACGAACTATAAAGTTCGAAGTCACGAAAAAACTTTTCCTCATTTATTTATTGTGTGGCAAACAGTAACTGCAGTCAGATTACGTGGATACACTATAGCGTTATATTAATCATTTTCGTAATTAAGCACTCAATGGAATTGGAAACTTCTTCCTATGGACGTTTAGGCACTTCGTTGTACAAAATATATTTTGATTGTACTCAAAAGGTACTTTACCCGTCATATCACAAGCGCAATCAAAACATCGAGCTAGCACCGGTTTTTGCTCTCCGCTTCTTTTGCATTGTGCAAGTATTCTTTGCTCCGCAGCCAATGCTCTCTGAAATTATTTAAATGTTAGAACAATCAAATTATCATATAATTATAACTGATATTAGCCTTATGATATGAAGGATGAAGGCCATCTGCATGCTGTAATTCGAAGTTCTAACACTATGAAGGAAAGAAAATTATCCTTAGACCACTTCGTATACCTTCAAATTAAGTTACACGTCGTCATCATCAACATGTGCATTAAGCTTTTAAAATGATATGATAAAATGAAGTATCTACTTTGAGTTTGTAACACTCTTAAAACGGCAAATTATTTAATTAATGTAATGGTCTAAGAACATTTCAGTCTTAAGCTTAGCAATCAAATTTGGATAATTTTTCCTGCAATTACCGTTAATAAGAGTAAATATCTGTACGGATAAATTATCTCTGCATTCCAATTACCGTGTCAAATGTTTAGTTCTACGATACTAACTTCTTACTCTATCAAATTTGTTGCATTTAAAAGTTCTAAACCATATACACACTAAAAGCTAAAGTGTTTACCTTTTCACGATCACTCAACTGCAGGAATCTTTCTTTTTCTTGTAGTTCTTCATCCTTTTCTTTTTTCTCCTGCTTCTTCAATTTTTCCTTTTCTCTTTTCAGTTTGTTTTGAAGTCTTTTTTTCTCAGCTTTCTCAGCTTCGATTTCTTCTGTTATTGGAGCTGGAATCTGAGCCTACAATTTCAAGCAAGGAGGAAGTAATTAGTTTTGCATTGTGTTATCCTGTAATTCTTTTATTTGGTCATAATTGAATTGGAAAGACGAAAGCAGATGGAAGTTGGTGGCTAAATTAAATGTTGCCTGTTCAATTTTCAGATATAAAGTAGCAATTAACATAGTTGAATCTAAGATAAAGTACATAAAAATCGTGAAATAATCATTTCTGACTGAAACAAGTTGCAAGTTGCAGTAAGACTGCCATAGAAAATATAAAGATTGGAAGTCACCCATCAGCTTGAAGCTATACCTTTTTGTAATCATATCTTTCTGGAAACTGTCCCATAAATCTTCTAAAAAGTGCTCTACATTCTTTAGATTCAGCATAGTTGTAAGGTACTTTTCCAGCTTTGTCTTTAACAGCAGGTTCACATCCCAAATCTAGCAAGTCCCTGTTTAACATATTTACATAACAACAACGTTTATCAGCCTCAATCTTATCATACCGTATTAATTCCTTATTTATAGCAAATTTTACCAAACCGCCTGAAGATTGTTTTTCTTCGACGCTAGATGAAGGAAGTTTGATTCACTTAGGTCAATACACACATTTATTTTTTCAATAAAACTCATCTGATCTGTTTCTTTACTGGCGATGAATATATTTCTAAGCTCAGCTAAGTTGGCTTCAACACCTGGGCCGTCATTTTGAGAAATGGTAGCGAGAAGAAGACCAAATACCCCAGTAGGTTTTTCGAATTTTTCGCTGTTAGGTTTTTTTGGTTTCCGCTGGCGCCTTGGTTTATCCTTTCCATTGTCATTGTCAAAGCTATTTCCATATTCCTGTGCAATGTATTCAATCAGTTAATTTTTAGTCATAAATCGTTAAGCTATTAGATTCCCGTTTTTGTAAACCAACCTTCAGCTCTGTCAAATCAATTTCTTGTAAAATCTCTTCTAAATCTGATCCGCCCATATCACTAGAAGACTCTTGAACCGTCGGCAATAGGGTAGAGTCGTCTGCTCTTTTTGGAGATCGAGACTTCGCTCTATTTATGATTTTACTGCTTTTCTTTGATTTTGGTTTGTAAGTTTGATGTTCGGAAAAAAATTCTGACCTATTGTCTGAAAGAAATTTAAACCACTTTTAAAATACTTGTTGAGTCTTACACTTGCAGTAACATGAACAAAAGTAGAGAAATGTTTTATCATCGTACCATATACATGAAACAGAGTCATTAAAGAATGAACACGTTTAATTTCACTAAACGTAGGACGCTTTGTAGGAAAGGGAATAGTTCGGAGCTTGGGATCGTCTCGTTTCAACGGTGGATTTTTTCCACCAAAAAGAACATTAGAGTTCGAACTGATTGCTCGGTAAAATATTATTTGGCACGATGCTACTTTGGATTTCCAGGAGTCTATCAAATCTTGAACGTGCTACGGTAAAGATTCAACACACATTTTCATAAAGCCCATTAATAAAACAAGACCTCAAGAAGAAATTAATTTACCTGTGTCAAAGATTGTTCATTATATCTTCGCAAACTCGCACCGGCTGATTTTGGATGCGAAGTTCCGCTTTTTGAATCTTTTGTTCCTTGCGATCCACCTTGTTTCGCTCGTACAGTATAACTGTGAAATGTCTTGTGAGACACAACTTCTGCACCTACAAATAAACCCGTTAGATGCATAATTAATAGTACGTTCCAAACCATAAAAATATTAAAAAAAAAAAAAAAAAACATACCCTTAAAAACAGCCGCTGCAAAATGCCCTCCACTACACATTATAATTGCGATATTCAAAGGCACATTTAACATCCCTATCAGTCCTGAAGAAAGGTTTGGAGCATCAATCTAAAAACAAATGTTCATTATAAAATAGACAGTAGGCAAACAGTTAAACATCCCTTCTTTTTCTTCTGTCTAGTCCTAGTCTCACACTTGCACCTCCAGCTCCCAGTTCCACTAAAGTTTTAAAAACGCTAAAAATCTGTCCAGTATCCGTCTCAAAATACGCTTTGGGAGAATTAAATAACTTAGCCGCTGCCGCCTGCTGTCTAGAAATAGGCTTGGCCTCTTCCCTTTCCAACTCAAGGGTTATCTTATCCATAAGACGAGTAACAGCAACAGCAGCGGAAGCTTTACCAAAGTCCTCATCCTCCGAGTCAGACCCTTCAATGCTTGATAGCTCATCTAGAAAAACAACAATTTATCAACAATCAGAACTAGATTTACCAACATTTAACAAACAGTACTATGCCCGTCATATATATTATCTATTAATTTATACCCATCATTTCATCAAAATCCCCCTCATTAACCGAAGGTTGTCCATGGATCTTCCTCTTTAAATTATACCGATGCCAATCCAACCGGTTATGCTCTCGTAATTCGGCCAATTCATCAAACCCAACTTCACACGTATTACATAAAAATTTACCACCTTTGCTCCGCTTGACATTTAAAATAAAATCAGCACAATCTACATTTTGAGCAGTCCTTTCTCCTCCAGTTGCCATAAAATCTTCTTCCTCGTCAGAATCTTTAAATTCCTCTCCGTTTCCGTAATAATCATCCCTTTTTTCACCTTTTTCAGGGTCATTTTTCTCACTCAAAACCTCCGGGAATCGCAACCTTTGAACCTTAACTCCAAACAACTTTAGAAGGTCGATTTTATGCGAAGGATTGTACAACTGGAGCCTCATTGCTGAACTTTTTGCTGCAGCTGCTCGAGGTTTATTCCTTGTTTTTATTTCCATTTCTACAACCAAGGATTCTTCCTCGATTATTGGTACCGAATCCTCCGTCATTTTTGACATTTTTTTTATTAAAACTTTATCCATACAAACACACAATGAACGGATTCAACTTCTTGGAAACTTTATGGACAAAAGAAGCAGATTATTTTTATATTTTTATAAAAATTTACTATTTCCAAAAAAAACCGTTTTTAGAGAGCGAATTCTCGCTACTTTTTACACTTTTGCTATGCTGCTGCGATAGATGATTGATAAATATGGAAACGACTGTAAATAGACTTTCCCGCCTTACTTTACTTTTCTGCCTTTGCGTCTCAAAAACAGAAAGAATTACTCAAAATAAAAGCAATCATTTCATTTCAAAAAAACCTGTTCAACTTTTCGCTAAGAAAAATCAAGAAGACTTTAATTAATTTATGATTTAAAAATAAAAAAGTTGGAATGTTTTATGAAATTATGTAACATTTTAAAATGGCATAAAATGTAGATATTCTTCCCCATATTTTTAAATTCTGACACCAACTTGTTCTAGTATTTTATTTTCCATGTAGAATAAAAATATTTCGTAGTATTACTTAGATAGATTGATTGATAAATGGATGGATTCGTCCATGCGTAAAGTAAACAGATTAAACGTCTCTTGTACCTGTCTCTTAATTAATCCTTATGCATGGCAAACTTACACTGTACCAAAAGAGTGCAATGAATGATAGATATGATACTTTATTGTCTTATCTATGCAATCATGTAAATAGGTGGTGGGTCATGCTATGCATTTTTAAATGAACAAAATTTTAGTTCAAAATGCATGCAAAATGAAGCAAAAAGGGACAAAGGATTGTTTTATTTTATATAAAGTTTAGTAAAGTACAGCGATGTATACCGGAAGGAAAAGGGAAGAGATCTTTGGAGAAAGTTACGCAGCTTCGATATCATTTCAAGACCTGGACCAGAGCTAGGTGGCACAAACACCATCGCCGTAACATGCACTTTCCTTGATACCTGGAAATATTTTGACCACCTCAAAATATCTCTTTCATGATATTTTGTCATGCATAAAAATATAAAATGTCATCATCATCATTACACTTTCTGATTTCCAGTCATCCTAGATAAATAATAGAAAATACTAACTCTTTGGGTAACATTCTGTAGAAAAAGTTAGAATGCAATTCTGAATTCTCACCTCGAAAGAGAATGTTCTGTTCAGTGTCCTTACTTTCTATCCAAACTTTCTAATTCATATCTGTTAAACCCGAGTCATTTCTCTGTTCAACTCTGTCT